>PVLD010003366.1:12394-102332 GCA_004027595.1 Dinomys branickii | reverse complement strand
CAGGGCGCAAGCAGCACAGCGCCTCCAGTTTGAGTCTTCTGACCCTGTGTGCGGTGTGTTTTCCAGTTCCTCACTCAGCTCAGACGGAGACTCTTAAAGAGGGTGGAAAGCATGCCTGGAACTTCCCCTGCCGAAGGAATGTGTGTATAAGACAATACTCAGAACAATGACTGTGCTGACAGGACATTCAAAATGATCTCTCTTGCCTGGGATTCATCTCACTGTGACTATTCTGGAGTAAGCTGGAGAAACATTAATTCACTCCTGCAGTACCTTGAAATGCTTCGAATGGTGCGACGTTTTGCGCCATGTGGCTCCTAACCCCATCCCAGGGAGTATCTTGGGCATGAGGGGGCTGGATGCCAACGCTGAGTATTTCTCTTCAAGTTACATTTGTGGGGTCCGTGCACATCTCATTTGCTAATTCTATTTCTCACAGAACAAGCCAACATCTGCCTTTTGTTATTTCTAACCCCCATTGTTTTGGGAACATTTGTAGTACAGTTTGAATAAAACTCCCTTTACAGAAACCGCCTGGTAGGGCCTGGGCACAGCTGTCCCCTTGGTGACAAGCCCAAACACTCCCCTTCCTCTTGTTACCAAAACTCCTATGGGTTGCTGCAAGGAGGCAGAGGGAAGCAAGGAGAGAGGAGGTGGGAAGGAAGAGTTCATGTTGCTTTGGTCAAATGCAAATGGAAGTAGACTTAGCAAAGATAAGGAAGACATTCAGCCATGAATCTTCACCAAGAATTCGGTGAAATTTCCTAGTACAAAATATAGAGGCCTCTATATAAAGGATTTCCTGTGGGTCATTTCAATCATTTCTTCACTAAAATCAATCCACATTCTTTTGAAACATGTAAGTTGTTGTTGCTTGCTGGGGTCATAGGAAAACAGATTTTGGGGGTACAGCTGACATGAGCAACCTCGCCCCCATTATGAGTTGTATCACGTTTGTTCTCACAAGTTGTACTGGTATTTCATAGATCCAACCTTAATGGGGAGAAGGGAGAATATATAATAGAAAATGAGAAATTGTACTTTGAGTGTGAATATCAAAGTTAAAACTGGATGGTCTTTTCTGAAGGGCCTACACACTCTAGGGCTCAGTTTTGTCATCCACAAATGAGACAAAATTTGTGGTATTTGGTGATGAATTGACCAGTACTAGGGGAAGCACAGCAAGGGTTCTGTGACTGTGCAGCTGCTTCCCCAAGGGTGGTCCTCACTGACACACCCCTGCCGGCTGCCCCTCCTCAGAGATTAGCCAGGGACAGCCAGGGAGTCCCCACTTGGCTCTAAAAACTTTTATGAAATATGACTTCATTGTGAAATCTTGAGCAAACAGAAGCTTTTTCACTCTCTTAATTGAAAACACTGCTAAACTGTCAGTTTGGCCCATTTTCTTGCCTTACTAAGGAGGACATAAAAGACTGACAGGGTCTTGACTGCAGCACTTATCACTGGTGAGCACTAGAAACGTAAGTGCAGAACCTGAGATGTCGGGGAGGAAGGGAGGGAAGAAATGGGTGTGGAGAGGTGAAGCCACACCCCGGAGGCTCCCTGACCCCAACTCAACTGGGCACTGGATCTTCTTCGCCCCCTCCCCGGCACGTACCTCTGACAGTCATCTGAGATTCAGTAAGTGGCAACTCTCTCTTGCGTTGGCTTCTGTCACAGCCTCCGGCATCACCCTTGGCTCCTCTCTCACGTACCCCCACTTACACTCGCTCGGCAAGTCCTTGAGTTTCGCCTTCATGTCACACCGAGAGTCCCACTGCCCTACTCCCTCACCATCACCTTCCAGGCCAAGCTGTCGTCTTTCCTCCACAGACTGTCTAGGTGGAAGGGACTCCCGTATTTCTGCCCCGCCCGCTTTCGATTGTTTGCATCATGATAACCACAGAAATGTTGTTACAGGGTAGGTCAGACCAAGTCACTCCTGCCTTTAGACTACCCAATGGCCCACCAGCTTGACCCAGAATAGAAAAAAATCCTTAAAGTGATCTGTGAGATCCTTTATAGTAGGGTCCTTCATTTTCTCTCTGCCTCATCTCAGTGGTCTTTTACTCATGCTTTTCCTGGCCTTTTCACTGTTCTTTAATCGTACAAGTTTCCCTCTTGTCTCAGGGCCTTTGCTCTTGCCATCTCTTTTCTGGAATGTTTTCTTAGAGTTGTCTGTAAAAATGGCTCCCTCAATTTCTTTTGGTCTGTGTTTAAATGCCACCTTTTCAAGGATGACCTTCTGGCCACCTTTTCTAAAATAGCAAACTTCTCTTCACTCCCACTCCCCAAGTATATTTTTATAACTCTTTTTTATTTACTTTTTATTAGTATTTATATTTATCTGATACTTCATGTACTTGAATTATTTTATTCTCCTTCCCTACTAAAATGTAATCTTAGTGAGAAATTTACATTTTCTCTAGAATAGTCAGATGTATAAGTATTTCATAAAAATTTTTTGAATGGATGAATCACCAAGGTGACCAAAAACTTCCTAAAAGAATGAAGAAAAAAGAAAACCAAACAAATGCCACTGACCACAGTCATTTAAACAGAATAGGAAAATCTAACAGTTATTCTCAGAACACAACTTGCTCTTGTGCCCCACCAGGAATATGTTCAAATGTCTTTACAGATGAATCTGATATCCAGCCCTTTTCAAAGGGACCCCCTTGCTTTCTAGATTATGCAATTTGGGGTGTACTAAAATAATATCCAGGGTGCAGTTTCTTCCCATCTTTCCATTTTACCATTCTTCACCTATAGATTCTTCTGTGGAAAAATTTTGCCTTATAATTATAAAATAGCTGCTGCACCACCAGACAATTCATTATCTTCCAAGAAGGGAAAAGATGAAATGGAAAATAGGAAATGACAGCATTTGTGTTAGGAAAGCAATAGTCTTTCCAGAGCCCTTCATGTTATGTATCATAACATTGCAGAAATTTGTTATATGGCCATCCCTAAATGTAGCACCAAACAAACCCTAAGATTTTGTTAGTGAGGGAGGAAAGGGAATGGATGTAGGGCAGGTGACTTGCAGAGTCTGCCTCAGAGCCTGTCTGTCCCCCTCCAACACCAAATTATATTTCTCTACTAAGGCAGAATGGGGAAGCAAAAGCTTATGAGAATTTAAGGCCAAGGGAGAAGTACAGGGACACCTTAGATCAAACTATTGCTGAAGAAAACTCTTCAGCCCTGTAGAAGCTGTGGAATCCAACGCTTAAGATATTTGACAGCTGTGATCCCTGCTTACAGAAGAAGCTGACCTGAGGAAATGACAGACCTGTAGAGAAAGAAAGAGACACATATAATGGAGAGAATCAATCCCAGAAGCCTTTCAGGTCTTTGCTTCCAGGTGTTATAGAGACCTCATTGCCATGTTTTCTAGACCTGATGATGAGATTTTATTGCAGGCTGTTATGGTTGACACATTGTCTCAACTTGGGGAGTCTAGAGGTTTGATTGAGTGACTCAGCAGGAAGCCAGGGTGCTTACTTTGTATACATCCTGAGTCTGTGGAAGAGGAGATTATGTGAGAGCTACATGCCCCCTGGGTGGGGGTAACCTGTTAACAATGTAAGGGAAAGAGGCTGCTTGCCCCTTATACCTCCCTTTTGTTGGCTGTTTTTGCTCTACTCTGCTGCCATGAACATTTGCCTTCTGCCTCGTGCCACTGTGCCTCAGAACCAGAAACGTATGGACTGAAACGTCCACAAACTGTAATCTAAATAGATTTTGGGTGTTGAGTATTTGTCTCAGCAATGAGAGAAAAGTAACCAAGGCAGAATTTGGTACCAGGAGTGGGGTCATTGCTGTTACTATACCTGACATATGGTTCAAGAGCTTTGGAAATGGCTTGTGGGAAGAGTTTGGAAAGGTTTGGAGATGTGGGAAAAGTTTGGAAAGGTTCTAGCACTCGAAAGAGATGCACTAGAACACCTTTGGCTATTCTGTCTGGGAGATTCTGGTCAGAGCTCAAAAGACCAGAAGGCTGCTAGAAATCCTGCCAGCAAAGACCAGGCTCGGGAGATTTCTTTTGGGAAGAATGGCATTGGGTGTTGGACTGCAGGTGATGTATGTTATGGCTTGGAAAAAAATTTGTCTGCATTTTGCTAGTGTCCAGAGACTTTGCCTAAGACTGAGATTAGGGGCGGCAATGAATTGATTAATCTGGCAAAAGAAATTTCAAGGCAGTGGAATGTTGGGGAAGTGGCATGGCTATTGTTGGGGGGTTTTAGCCAGACTTATATTGAGAATCAAGAGCAAAGAGCCAAGCAGGATGATTTAAAATGTTGTGAGTTTGGCCAGAAAGGAGCTCCAGTAAAGCTGTGGACTGCAAAGATAAGGCTGAGGAAATCTCTATTGCTGAGAAGGAGCAAGAGAATGGAGAAGATGGCCTGAGATCCTCACAAGAAGCAACAAATCACGAACATTTGCAGCCTCAAAACTGTAAAGGTGAGAGACCTTGCCTTGAGAAGGGAGCCAAAGAGTGCCATGCTCCAGAGTGGCAGTGGCAGCAGCCACATCAGGTTCCAGAATGGAGGCCACATAGAGAATTTCTTCCTCAGAACTGGATTCAGAGTGCCCAGTGATCCAGGCACTCGACCCCTATGGCCAAGAGAGAGGAAAGTTTGGCTACTACTCCTGTAGCAGCAGACCTTGACACCGTCCATGTGGCCCCGGCTTTAGGTGCATGGAGAATGCAAGAGTTCTGAGTTTGAAGGGGCTTCCACCTCGATTTCAGAAGGTCTGGGAGACCAGATAGTGTGCCCTAAGAGGGCAATATGTGAGGCTGTGTGTGTGAAGCAAAAGATGCACTGGAGATCTCAGAAGTTTAGAAAAGACAGGACTGTGGATCATCTGAGGGAAACTGCAAGGAGGGAGCAAAGCAGGCCTAAGAGAGAAGCCATGGAAGCTGTAACCACCAAAAGTACCCTAGAGGTGGACTCATGCAAGCCCTTTGAAGCTCACAATGTACCACAAGATGCTTCAGATGCTGCATGTGGAATTACAGGACATAATATTAGCACTGCTGGATTTTGGACATGCTTTGGACCCAGTGCTCTATATTCCTCTGTTGGTGTCTTTTGGAATTGTAATGTTTATTTTGTGCCATTGAATGTTGGAAGTGTTTAACTTTTCGTTTGTATAGGGGGCTTGTAACTAAAGAGTTTGCCTTAGATCTGGGAGGAGACTTGGGCCTTGGACTTTTCAGCAATGCTGAAACTGTTAGGACTTTGGCAACTCTTGCAGATGGACTAAATGCCTTTTGCATAAAGGGATGTACATCAGTCTTTAGGGCACAAAATGTTATGGTTCCAATGTAATACAATGTCTTTTTATCTGGAAACTGGTTTATAGAAATATGTCTGGTTGCCAAATTGACAAGGGGTGGATTGTTATGGTTGATACATTGTGTCAACTTGGGGAGTGTAGAGATTTGGCTGAGTGACTCAGCAGGAAGCCAGGGTGCTTAATTTGTATACATCCTGAGCCTGTGGAAGAAGAGGACATGGAGATTATGTGAGAGCTACATGCCCCCTGGGTGGGGGCAGCCTGTTTACACTGTAAAGGAAAGAGACTGCTTGCCCCCCATTCCTCCCTTTTATTGGTTGTTTTTGCTGTGCTCGGCTGCCATGAATGTTTGCCCTCTGTAAGCTAAATAAACCTTTCCTTCCTTCATTTTGGGTGTTGGGTATTTTGTCTCAGCAAGGAGAGAAAAGTAACCAAGACACAAGCCTCATCACACATGACAGTTAGTTAAATTATCTAAACCAGCAGTTTTCAGCCAGAAGTCAACTGGGCGATTTAGCCACTGCCACCCGAGTTATGGCATTGACATGGAACGCAGGGATTCTCAGCACAAAACTTACTCTTGTTCCCTACCAGGAATATGTTGAAATGTCTTCACAGATGAGTCTGATATCCAGCCCATTAAAAAGAGACTCTCTTGCTTATAAACTCCAGGGAGAAGTTCTGGTGTAGAGGAGCAAGGTGATATCTGTGAATAGTAAAGTGCGTCTCTGTCCTTGGAGCCATGTAGCTTCCCTATGCAAGAAGCTTGGCAGGAAACAGATTCTGGCTCTTCCTGGGCTGTGTGAGCTGCCTCATGGGCCAGGATTCAACGGAGTGAGAAGAGAGAGGGTGAGAGTGTGTCTGATCTGTTTCTCCTTCTAGTAACACCAGCATCGTTGCTGTGAAGGTACCCTCACTTCACCCCTGGTCACCGTGCTGTGCCAGGTCAGAAGCAGACACCTTGTCTTTCAGCTGCTTGCAAGCCCCAGAGGCCCTCTGGGACTTGGCTGTGTTCAGATGTAGAAAGTTACTATCAGAAGACCCTGAAACACAAATACTCATTACGGAGCCTCAGGTAGAAAAGCAACCACAAGACTTATTTAGTTTTTCTTTCTTTTCTGAATGGACATAATCTAAGATCTAAAATGATGTCTGACTTTTTGGCATTCTGGAAAGAAAGTGGACAGCCCATGCTCACAGAAGGAGAGGGTATCCTTTGTGACTGCTGCAGTTATGACAAAAAGCATCAAGAACATTAGCCTACTGGCTAATGAGCATTCTGAGAATGGTGGATGGGGCTCAAATTTCCCCAGTTCCTCAGAGGCCACTTCCTGGGCTCCCCTGAGAGGCCTCCTTGTCTTTGCAACCATGAACCTGTTACAGGACAGGGAAGCCCTGTGTGCCCATTGGGTTTGGTGAGGAGGGAAAAGAGTGGGAACCAAATGCTGTGATTAAAAAGGAACTACAATATTTAGAAACCTAGAAAAATCTCAAATCTCATCATAGAGGAGTTAGTAAAAGACCTAGAAGCTTGAGATAAAAGATTTGGGGTCTCAAAAAGTGACTTCAAATATTTGAAGGAAAAATGAGGCCTGTTCTCCAAAGTATCAACAGGAAGAGCAAGGGAGATGTTATGAGAAGTTAAGATGTTTCTTTTCTTTTTTTTTGTTTTTTTCTTCAGTACCAAGGATTGAACCCAGGGTATTTGTAAGGAGCTATATTCCCAGCTCTTTCTTGCTTTTATTTTGAGGCAGGTTCCCACTAAGTTGCCCATGCCAGGCTCAAAACTGTACTCCTTTTGTCTCAGTTTTCCAGAATGCCAGGATTATAGGCAGGTGCCACCATGCCCAGTTCTATTTCTCTTTTAATTGGCAAGAGCTGTAAGAAAACAGACCAGGCTTTCTGTAGAGGTAGTAAGCTTCCTGACTCTGGATCTATTTCAATAAAACCTGATCATCCCCCAGCAGGCATGTTTTTGAGGGAACTCATATTGGGTGCAGACCAAGACTAGATGGCCTCTTCCAGCATTCACATTTTCTGAGCTCTGATGCTCCTTCTCCCAAGGCTGTGTCCACACTTCTGCCATTACGTACAGCACCCCTGCCCCTTTCTTTCCCAATTTCCCATGAAGGAGCAGTCTCCAGCAGTTCTCACTGGAATCCTAATGCCTCAAGAGGTTTTCTTCTATGACAGTGACCATAACTTTGGAAGCTTGGCAAGACTTCCAGTCTTACAAATCAACAAAAAGGCTCAGCAAAGCCAGCGGCTTCTTTGCAGGCACAAAGAAGGGTCATAGAGGGCCTGTAGCTCTTCCAAAACACATGCCCAAGATCTCTGATGCAGGACAAATAATCATGTCTGGGTAGTTATCAAAATGTACCCAGGTGATGAGAGTTAAATTTGGGGACCTTCTCTTAAGCTTTGTCCCAATCAAATTCTCAGGGAGCCACTGGAAATCTCCTAGATAACTCATTTCAACTGGTACCAATGGATCTTTGGGATTTGGATCTGATGTCCATGTTTCACTGTATGGTTCTTGTACATTTGTTTCCTCACTGTCCCACCCCACTCCTCACCCTCTTATAGCTCGTCAAGGGCAAGAACTATATCTTTCTTCTTGGGATATCCTTCAGCTAACATACAACTAGGCACAAGCCTCATGTCAATATTTAGTGAAGAAAGGAAAGGAGAGAGGGAGGAAAGGGGCAAAGAAGGGTAGAAAGGAAAGAAAAGAGAGAGCAGAGGAAAAGGAGGCAGGATATGTTTTGGCCATGGATTATATCCAGTTTCAACAAAGACTGCTTAAGTCTTATGCAAAAATGCAAGGGACAGTCCGGGTTGGGAGTGGGGCTGCGCATGCACACATGGAACAGTGGGGGGGGGCGGCGGCTCTGAATGTTACTCATTTTTTTCTACATCTCATCAAATTCATAAGAAAGGCCTCATTGTGATGAGAGGAAAAACTACCACTCTTGCTGTCCCCGGCCTTTCTAGCACGTGTAGGTTTTATCATGCCCCTCATAAAGACAACAGCAATCCTTCCTGCAGATTTTTCTGAAGTCAGTAACTTACTATTTTTTAAGTAAAAAACATGAGTACCTTGAGACGAATACATTATGGAGACAACTGTCATCACAACCACATGTGGTATTATTTACTCACATCAGTTTGAATGATTAATGTGGAAAAATGACTGGGCAGCTAATACGACAGAGCCCTGGATATGACAATTTCTATGTGGTTCCAAACAATGCCCACACTGTACATGGTGAGTCCCCGCAGCATGAATAGCTGGTACCTTGGCCTCCTCCCCGCTGCCGACTCTTTTTTGGGCACTTTCTCTCTCTTTTTTTGGAGACTTTCCTTTCACATGCCCCACCCTTAGAGACTTTTAATTTCCTATCTAAGGCCAAGGAAGAGAAAATAGGAACCATTTAAACTTTAGCAGCCTGGAGAGTGTGAGTGGTGGCAGCCCTCTGGCTGATGTCATTGGTGACTCCTTAGGCAGCAAGGAGTCAGATGGGGCTCAGGAGGCCTTCCAAGAGAATCTGGGATTGTGGGATGATTTTTTTGCCCCTTTTAGCAAGTGGTTATGTAGACAATGTTGTACACCAAGTGATGGTGTATTCTTCAGAGAAACACCATCGAAATGGAAGAGTTTGGAAGAGAAGAAGGTGGTACAAATAAATCAGGGGGATAATCTGCAGGCCTGTCAGTTCTGTAAATATCTGGAATCCTATTTACCCTCTATTGGTGTAACGTCCATCTCCAGGTATTAAGAACTTGTGAATTTTCTGTGTGGAAAGCCTAGAGACTACATGGTAAAATCTCTCTTGTCACCGCTGCCCTGATGTTTTTTACAATCTCCATATTACTAAGAGTTCAGTGTTAAGAATTTATTAGAATGCTGCTAAATGCCTTAAATGCATCACTTCATTCAAGCCTCAAAGCAGATGGGGAAAGTAAGGCTTAAAGAGTTGCAATGAGCTGCTGGAGGTCATGCGGTGGTGAGTGAGCCATGGGCCTGGAAGCCAGGGCTGGCTGGCTCTGGAACCTGAGCTGGCCACTTATCTATCTCATGTGTCATCTGCTTTCATTCCATTCTTTTGGTTTTACAGTGTGTGTGTGGGAGGATGGGGTTGGTGTTCCAAGAGGAGAGTAGAGGAAGTGACAGACTCCAGCCCCCTCAGGCCACCTACCACAGGCCGACGGTCGGCCCATGAGGGGCTATGGGGTTGGGACAGTGTGCAAGAAAGAGGAATGCTAGGTAGGCACAGTGCCAAACAGAAAAGACAGTGAGAACAGACTGCCTTTCTCCTTCTGGACTGAAAATCCTGGCATAATGTTAGCAATTTTGGTAGGAGAATATTTTTTTTCCATGATATCACCTCAGCTCTGAGGCAAGAATTGTCTAGAGCGGAAGGTAGAGTGGGAAGTTCAGGAAAAAGTAAAAACTGTGAATGTCTTTCATAAAACTTCCTGCTCTGATCCTCTTTGAGAAGTTCCCCACTATTTTAAAAGTGGTCTCCCATAAACGTGGGGTCCTCTAGCATATTTGTCTTTGTGGGTGGCTGGGGTGCCCCGTGGACCCTTTATTGTGCTACAGCAGAGAGCTGCCCAGCTCTTCTCAGCCTGTGGCTTGTCCTTCTATATGATGCATGGGGACATGACAAGAGGTTGTCTCCAGCGTGCTAACACCACCAGCCCTGTATAACATTTTAGGATACTATGTTGGATGTGACCTTAAATTGCTTTCAGTAGCTTATTTTACCCTGATATTTTTTAAAAAGCAAAAAGCAAACAAAAAGACTGATTCTGCCTGAGAAGTTCACAGAAATGTCCAGGCACAGATACAACAGAAAGCCAGAATGGAGTGACAGTGTTAAACCTAACCAGTCATACACTTTATTATTGGTGCTGCTAATTTCCATTATTAATATTTTTGAGTTGCTCATTCTTAATTCTTGTTTACTTCTTGTTCTGATTCAGCATTATTCATATGTGACCCAAATAATCACTCAGCACATTGCATCAATATTTTCCCATCTTCATCCTACTTTTGGGTAAGAGCATATACCTTACAACATGAAATCATTCTGTAATTATTTGGGTTCACTAAACTCCCCTGACTGGGCATACCTGAATTGTGATATTTTTTCCTCCTCCTCTTTCTTTTCCTTCCTTCCTTCCTTCCTTCCTTCCTTCCTTCCTTCCTTCCTTCCTTCCTTCCTTCCTTCCTTCCTTTTTCTTTTTCCTATCTTTATTTCTTTTTTCTTTCTTTCTCTCTCTGCCTCCATCTTCCCCCCTCTCTCTTTTTTTAACACTAGGGATTAAACCCAGAAGTGCTCTATCACTGAGCTACATCACTAGCCCTTTTTAAAAAAATTTTTTTTGATACAGGGTTTTTCTAAGTTGTCCAGGTTGGCCTCAAAGTTGTGATCTTCCTGCCTCAACATCCCAAGTAGCTAAGATCATAGACATGCACCACTGTATTTGGATGCTTTACATTCTTTCTGATGTCATGAATTTGAAGGGAGCCTCAGTGACATGGACTAGATGATAAATGATGGAAGCATTAGCATCCACTGAAACTTCCAAAGGAACCATCTTAACATCGACCGAAGCAGCCTCACAGCCTCTTTACTCTTGGTGACATTTATGACAAAAGTTTAATTAGTAATGTGACCACATTTGTTAATACTAGTGACCCATTTGGATTGATAGTAGAGCTCCTTTCAAATGAGTTCTCCATAACATCTAGTGCCTATGATTTGGAGGCAACATTTCCCTCTGGGTATGGGCCTGATATATACATTTCTACTTTATATTTCTACACAATATATAAAATATGTATAAGTCCTGCAGGTGATTCTTGAGCACATAGAACTCAAATACTACTAGTTTAGAGTTAAGGTGACTTGAGCAACACTTTGGTAGTTCTACATGGACAACCTTATTCAATGACAAACATTCAAAAGAATTAACCCAGTTTTGTGAGAAGATATTGATTACAAATCTCTACCTCTCTACACACAATGGTAATGACGTTTCGACATTAGTTTCAGAATGGAAAAACCATATTAAAACCATAACACCATCTCTTCCTTGTTTAATTTTTATCCAGCAAGCCTTTTTTGAATGACTCTGATGTTTAGTCTTTGACTGAGAAGACAAGAATGAAGTCTATAGAGGATCTTCTCCCTTATCTTTGAAACAGAGATGTGGGTCTAGCGTAGTGGTGCCCAAACTTGTGGAACATCATGGGGAACTTGATAAAAATAAATAGTCTACACACACACACACACACACACACACACACACTGTGCCTGGGTTAAATAACAGGGAACTCAGTATTTGAAATGGTGATTCTGATACCATTCCAATACTCTAGTTAGTGTGGAGGAAACACTTTATTAGAGAAACTCTCTGTTTACCCCAATATGCAACCAAATGCATAGATTATTATAAAGAAAATCTTTTCTATAATTATGGGAAAAATTTGTGGCACATGAGTGAATCTTGAGCAAAAGCAATGACAGGTTACTCACAGATGTTGGTTTTAAACAAAACCTTGAGAGTTGGTAATTACTAATCAAGGCCACTGCTCCTTCATGTCTGCTTACATTTCTGCTTTCTCCCATGAACTGAAGCAGCACAAGGCCCTCCTCAGAACCTGAGCAACCTAGCCCCAGGCTCTTAGGCTTTCCAGCCTCCAGAACTGTGAGCCTAAATACACCTGCATTCTTCATAAATCACACAGTCTCAGGTATTCTTTTATAGCACTAGAAAACAGGGAAAAACAGATGCCAATAGTGAGAATGTGGGTGAGTCATTTCAAGAGAGGTCATCAGGAATCACAACCCCCCAAAGGCCCTATGAAGACATGTTTGAAAGATAGTGGAAATATCTATTCAGTTAGAAGTAAGAGATATACTTTGTCACATTTTGGTTGATATAAATATATCACTATCCTCCCAGTGAAACTATTTAATACATCTCTGGCACTAGGTACTTTCACAAAGTGGAAATAATCACAGCATGTATAGTGATAGTAAATTTCAGTCAAACTTCCAAGTAGAATTATTAGTTCAATGAAGCTTAAAGATTTCAAACTTAGTTTTTAGGAACTTTGGGAAATGTAGAGGAAAAAAGATACATATTGTCTTATCACCCAGAAAGGGCTATAATTAGCATTTTCATATGTCATCACTTCTCAATTTGTGGTACATTGTGCTCATTGTTTGTTTCCTTAAAAGTGATATCTTAAAATTTGCTTTAAATGGTTCAGCAGAAAAAATGAGATAAAGCAACTTTGTAATAATTTTAATAATTGGTGAATCAGGATGAAAATTATGCATTATCTCAACTTCTTGCTAACTTAAAAATTTCCAAAAGTAAGCAGAAAATGTCAGTATGAAAAGTAACAAAGCAACAGGATAAATTATCTTAAACATAATGTTCTAAAGGTCTGTAGATAATCTTTGTTCTTAAAATACTTAGAAAAATGGCAAAATAAAAGAGTATACTATATGAAGACTTAGCAAGATAATTAACTGTAAGAATTATGATTCTATTTCTTCCATCATTATTAATATAACAAGTCTGGACATTTTTATTTGTGTCTTTCTTCCAGCTAACACTTTTGAGCAAAGAGAGCCATGGCTTCAAATGAACATCATTGAATAATGGTACTAAGTGAACAAAGGCCAAAATACTTTTAAATATAAAGACCATCACAAACCAAACCCCGTGGGGCACTTGTATGTGCACACACACCTACTGTACAGAAGTATATGGGTACACACATACATTTTACAGAAATGTGATTTTTCCTCCCAATGTTCACACTTCAATTCTTTTCTAGCACAATCTGGAATGTAAGCAGATAGCCCATATTTTGATGAGTCATCCTGCTATTGTTGTTCAAGTTGATGGAGTTCAGTGTTTTTGTTTCACTAAAAATATCGTGTTGATTTTTTTTAATTTCAGCTCTTCCTTAGGACAGATATTTAGAAATGAGTACTGTGTGTGGTAATTTTCCTAAAAGTCAGTGCGGTTCTGCATTTCTACTCTCAGTTCCAATGATAAAGGGTGAGTCCAGGTCACTAGGAAAGCAGGTATGGATTTCAGACCAGACTCTGACTCCAAATTGTGGGACAGGTGGAGCAGGAGTAATCTGCTATAACATGAACCCCACAGTCCAGTGGCTTGGTCAAATGGACATTTCTATCTATCTCCCTCACTTTACCCCTTAGATGTGAATAGTTCAAAGTTAGCTGACAGGCATTGACATCTCAGTACATAGCTTGCATTTGAGTCCAAAGTGAGTACTATTGTTCATGCTGTTTTACAGATACTTGGAAGGCAGAAATGATCTGGAGAGTGTACACCCAACCCTGTTAAAGGCCAAATCCCAAAGTTGCACAGATCATTTCAGATCACTTCCCATTGGTCGGAACCAAGTCACTGTGTTCACCTAGTTGCAGCAAAGATAGAACATAAAGTAGTAACCTGGACAGCCACATACTCAGGTAGCACTGGGAGGAAGATCTGGAGGTACAATTAGTAGTCTTCCCCCAGCTTCTAGCCACGGTTCTGGAATCCAGAAGGGGAGTGACTGGGGCATTATATGTCTTTTCTCTCTGATGCCTGTCTCATTCAGTTTTGAGCCTTTGAGATGTAAGCCTTAGAAACTTTACAGTCAGATAGTGAAAACTTTACTAATCTGACAAGGAATCAAGGCTCATTAAACTCTTAAATTCAGCATTTTTACAGGGTCTGGCCAGCCCGCAGTTGGTTAAGTGCAGATGTCATTAGCTACAGGTTCATTTGAACTCCATGGTATAGTTCCCCCCTCTTTTTTACTCCTCCTCACTCTCTACATTTCCTGTCTGTTAGTGGAACTCTGCTTTTTGTTATTAAGAGGTACACAAGGAAAAATTCAGGGTTTCAGTGGAGAAAAAACAAGTTTTAAAGAAGAATTTACAAGCAGCCGCCTAATGAACAATGGTCTATTCGCACAGCTGAAAGCTCTACTCACAAATCTCTTTCACTTTTAGATTTGTGAGGAACAAGGGATTGTATTCTCTGCATGGGATTTTGCTTCTGGGCTAGGGTTGACTGCAAGTTTATTGGAATGAGCATTACGTTTTGTTTTGTTTCTACCATAAGGGACTTCTGCAAGGAGCCCCAGCCCAGAGAGTATTTGAATAATAGTTCTTTCCCTTTGCTCAAAAAATAGGTTCAAGCTGAGAAGCACTGATGATTTTTTCAAGTCCTGTTGTGGGTGAAATAAGTAGACAAATTTGAATTAATTAACTTTCTAAAGCAACTTAGCACTGAGAGTTAGTGCCTGCTGGAAGGAGCACTGAGTTAAGAGTCACAAAAATCCTTTCTTGAAACTGTGGCCTTGCCACAACCTTTGTGAACGACTGCGGGCAGACAGCCAACACTTCTGCGCTGTGGTTCCACAATTACATAAATTCCAGAATGCTTACAATTCTGGAAGAAGAATGACCGTCAATGTTCTAGTCTGCCTTCATTCTGATAAGGCCTGGGGTATAGTGAGCCTTTGCTGAAATTGTCCTTCCCGTGAACCTGGTAAAACAGGCCGCTCACTTCTGGAATGCTTCTCAACCATAGATTCTAGCACCCATACTTTATAGATCATACAATATTTGGTGGCTTATGTTTGACTGATGGGTCTGCTTCCTCAGAGTTGTCTTGAAAACAGTGTTTTCTGTCGACCATGTTATCTATCCATCTCTGTAGTGCCTACTAGTGCTATGCATAGCTCATAGTATGTACTTGGCACTGAATGGAACAGTGTACACCCAACATGGTGGGGCTGCTTAGGGGCAGGGCTGGGATAAAACTCGGGTATGATTACTTGCAGATCAGTGTTTTTCATGTTTCTCTCTCTCTCTCTCTCCCTGTCCTCTCAAATAGGGGTAAAAACTGATGTAAAATATAACTGGAGGTTCTTGTAAAGGAGACAAGTAGTCTGATCAACTCATCCTCTCATGGGGTTATTCTGCTTTTTCAGCGTCTTCTTTTTGATAATTTATCCTCATAACATACTTCTCTCTCTTCTTTCTCCAGAGACTCAGCTGGGAGTGAGGGGTCAGGCAGAAATGTCTCAGCCCATCCGCGGATGAGGACATTGCTCGGGGACTCTGAGCGCTGCTAAGGAGCCTCGATGCCACTGTTTGAAGCTGCAGTGCTCATCTCTTCAACCAGGACTGACATCCGCTCTCCACCACAAGGCACCCAGGAGCTGTCCTGTGGAAGGCAGGGCTCTCACACCTCTGAATTAGGCACAGAGGACTGAGAGGCCTGAGCCTAGGACTGCTCACTCTGCCTGATCTCTTCAAAATGGGATCTATGACTCAGGAGTCAAAATAATCACACTGGGCAGGACAAAGAAACAGGCCAGAAACCTGGAAGGTTTTGAAAGGGGTTGCTTTTAGTACATAGAGGTGACAGAGGCAACAGAGGCCATAGCAACAGGCCCAGGAGGAAGGCAGGGCACTGTGGGATCACCAAGGGAAATACTTCCTGCCATTGTCTAGCTATTTGGGTTCAGCTGAAAATAAAACTAGGTGGAAATCAAAACATGCATGTGTCCATCTCGAAGCAGACCCGTGCAAGAAATCAGTTGGTGCTGGGGGAAGGGAATCTGGAATTCTGGCCTGGAGAAAATGGGACTTCTGCTTACCTGCTAAAGTTAGTAACCAGAGAAGGAAGCTGCTAAACCTAACTATGTTCTAAGGCATCAGAAGAATTTTACACCCATGGGTCCAACACAGCAAGTTTTGATAAAGCCAAACAATATAAAACACTTCAGTGGGATATCAAACACTGGCCAAAGCAGTGAGTCCTGTTAAGCACTATTTCACAAATGCTGTAAAGAGTGTGAAAGCCACAGTTCCAAGTGATTCTTAAACTCTCACCCTGTTTCACTAAGGAAGTGTTGGTAGAAAGGGCTATTTAAAGATCATATATTGTTTTCAGGCACTCTATTTTCCCCCTTAACTTTTTAAAAGATTTATATTATGGAGAATACCAACTGTACATAAAAATATACATAATTCTAATAAACCTCTGTGTAGGTATCACCACTTTCAACAATTATCAGTTCATGGCTGATCTTGTTCCATTCATACCCCGTCTACTATCCTACTCCTACATTATCAACATTATATAATTTCATCTAAAACATTTCATGTTGTACTTCTAAAACATAAAAAGTTCATAGAAACATACTTTTTCTACTATTTCCTTAAAAATTAGAATTCTGAAATGTCATCAAACCTTTAATAAATGGTCAGCTTTCCAGAGCTTCATATTTAACCAAGTCCTGCCTATGGCTCTGCTTAACCCCAGTCTAGCCTCGACTACAGAGAAAAGCAAGGCAGGTTTTCTGTGCCAGGGAAGAAGCTCTGAACATCCTGGCCATTTGGCTCCTACCCTATAGTAATGTACAAATCACATGGTATGCCGGGAACGGACAGGTGACCCTCAAACTGGAGGCAAGCATACTGGCAACCTAAAGAGAAAGTAACTGACAAATCTTTAATTCTGGAAGATGCCCAGAGCGGCTGGGCCCAGAGCCAGGAGCTTAACAAGTTTCCATTGTTATTGGCAGCTGACAAATGCAGCAGCAGACTGGGGACCTTCTTATCAGAGGGAATTCTGTCAGCCCAGGCTATATGCATTTAGAAAGCACAATCAACCTGTACTGAGCTAAGAGATTAAACATGATTTTTCTCAACTTGAATGACCCCTCTCCCTAAATTAAGCTGCCTATTTAGCGCCCTTAATAAATACATAGATAATTTGAACCATGTGGCAGTAAATTGAAAACATGGGCTTTTTGAACTATGTATTTTTTTTCTCATGTTGGAACACTTCCCTCGAGAAAAATCTCAGGTCTCATGACTATGGAAAAGAAAGATCTGTATATCTTTCTGATTAAGTGTTTCATGATATGCGCACACACACTGATCAAGTTTTTCTTCTTTCTTGGCTTAAGTGCAACATATGCTTCTGAGAAAAGCATTCCTTCGACACTTCTCTGGCTGCTGTCTGCTGTATTTGTCAACAAAATAAAATGTGAAAGGATTATATTTCTATAAAAGCAAGTACACTTCAAAGCAGTTTGTCATTATATATCATGCAGCATTTACATTGAACCAATATACTATTTTCTGCCTGATTGTTAGAAGTAATGACCTGTATTCACAAGTCAGTAAAATATTCAAATATATATATATATCATCTGTTGCTTGGCTGAAAAAAATAATACTCTCTGCTCGAATACCTTGGGGTTTGGACTGAGCAATATGATATGCTAGGTTTTAGATTTTTTTGTATTCAGCCACTGATTTAAAACACAGCCCATGTACAAAAAAAAATCACTATTTATTTTGATATTACTAATCTTTATTTTGATCAAAAAAGTCCACAAAGTTTTTTATAATATCTGTACAGTTTTCCCTTTCCTTGAATTAATGAGTCACATCAAAGTGTCTCAAATTTTAGAAGCTTTGTTACAATTTTCTTTGACCTCTTTCATGTATGTCCAAAAAAAGGTCCATAAACAGCCTTCTGTGTCTGAGGGCCCAGGGGACTCGTCTGGCTCCTCATTCTCTCTGTGGTCAGAATGCTCCCTGAGACAGTTTTCACCACACATTCCCCAGAGATGAAGTCTGCAGCTTCCCTTCAGATTCCCAGCCTTCAGCCAGGCCCGTTTTAAGCAAAAGCTTAGTCAAATTAGCTAAGGGGACAGATTTTGAAAGTTTAATTTTCAACTGCATTTGCTTTCTCTTGCTACAAATATGGGCTGTGGTAGATCATCATTGGCTTAGCAAAAGGATACCAAAGATATTTTAAGAAGAGGCGATTCTGCCACTCAAGAGGGGGAAAAGTATTCACAGAGGCAAATTTGGACTAATTAAACTTTTTGTTTTGTCTTGGGAGATGGACATTGAAAAACAAGCCCTCTGGGCCAGACTTCACCAAGATGAGAAAGCCCAGTCGTCTGAGGAAGCATGTGAGGAGACAAGAGCATTGGCCTTTGGAGCCCACTGAGTGGTAATGGGCCATGGAGCCGGCATCCCCACCCCTGCCCTTTGAATTACTCCTCGGAGTGTCCCATGCATGATTCCCCGCTGAGGACTGTCTGAAGTTGAGAATCAGTGGCTTCATTTGAAGGAGCCGGTCTTGCAGGCAGAATCATGCAAGACTTGGTCCTGTGTGAGCTGGTAAATCTAAATATTACATGCTCAACAATGCTCTTCTTTTTCTAATAATTTGCTGAAACTAATTGAATACAAGACACAGCTCCTGGTGGGCAAGCTGAGATGTTTCAGTTAGCTTCTGAGGCAGTCTATGGCTGCATAAAGCAAAGAAGCCTGGCTTGTTTTCTTGACAATGTGATCAGCATGTGTCTCTGAAAGTAGTTATTTAATTAGAAAGGAGTAAGAGATGATTGATTGGCCCTTAAAAATTACTAAGAGTTTATGTTTAGAAATGATCAATAAATTTTCATTTATAGTATCTAAGTAGCTAAAAAAAGATACATAAGGGTTGTGTATAGCCACTATCCAGTCTCATGTTTTTACTTTATTACCAAGATCACAGAAACTATAATCTTATTAGAAATAAATAAGGATTTATGATAATTTGCCTTTTATGTTGGATTTAGTGTCACTTGTATAATCACAAATGCAGCTGGTTTCTCTCTTTACTGCCTTATACTGAACTCCTGGCATTCATAAAACACATATAATGTAACAGTGTAACAAGTGGTACATTTTGGTAGTTCGGACGACTGGCTTCTATGGAAGATGTACAAAAGGCTCAGGGCTCTCTAAAGCCCTGTGATTCAACTGTGGCCACCAGTCATCTGCGACAACTTAATTTATTTACTTTTTTAAATTTTATTTTTAAGACAAAAGAACCCAGAATAACACAGAAACAATACAGAAAATACCAAGTTATAGAGAAGATAGTAGGGCATTGGCACTGGATGCTGTATAACATAGTTATCTTCATATTTGTTATAACAAAATCAATAAAGGATATACAAATTACAGAGGAGACAATAGGATGCTGTATTACATAGTGTTGTCTTTGCATTTGTTAATACAAAAACAATAAAGGAAATACCAGATTACAGAGAAAATCGTAGGGGTTACCACTGGATGTTGTATTACATAATGTTATCTTCATCTTTATTACTCAGTTATATAGATGATGGCTTGTTCAATTAATCAATTTTCTCCACTTCACCACCGTTGTTCTACTACCCTGTCAGTGATCTTCCCACTGGTAATAACTGCACTTTTGGTTTATTTAATCCCTCATGCTCTTACTTTGGGCAGAGACTTGGCTGCCTCTAAATATGCTATATATTACATAGGTGTACACAAATTACTATGACAGGAAGTGGAGAAGCACCCTTTGGCAATCCCTCACAGCTGTTGAGTGTCCAGTTGGGTAGGCGGGGTTACACAGTGAACCGTCAGACTCTGTCAGTGTGACCACATCTATAGGCTCAGGTGAGCCTTCAGGGCCTTCCTGGGGGCCAGGCGAAGCGCCTGGCACACTCCAGCAGCTGGGCAGAGTGCCTGGCATGCCCTGGGGGCTGAGTGGCGCTCCTGGCATGCCCTAGGGGCTGGGCAGAGCGCCTGGCACACACCCCGGGAGCCAAGTGGAGCTCTGGGGGGGGTGGAGTGCCTGGCACACCCCAGGGGCCAGGTGGAGCTCCTGGCATGCCCTGGGGGCTGGGCAGAGAGCCTGGCACACCCTGGGAGCCAAGTGGAGCTCTGGCGGGGGGCAGAGTTGAGCTCTGAGGGTGGAGCAGAGTGCCTGGAACACCTCAGGGACCGAGTGGGGCTCTGGGGGCAGAACGGAGCACCTAGCATATCCCAGAGGCCAAGTCGGGCTCTGGGGGTGGGGCAGAGTGCCTGGCATGCCCTGGGGGTGGGGTGGAGCTCCTGGCATGCCCCAGAGGCCGGGCAGAGTGCCTGGCATGCCCTGGGGGCTGAGTGGAGGTCCAGGGGCAAGGGCAGAGCACCTAGCACACCCCAGGGGCCGGTTGGAGCTCCTGACATGCCCCGGGGGTGGGGGCTCTCCCCGGCCGTTCCAAGTCCATGGGGGTGACCCCATGGACTCCCAGACTCTGTCCCAATGTCTTCTGTGGGAGGCTCAGTCTAGGTCCTCGGGGCTCTCATGCAACCCAAAGGGAGATCCCTCCCCCCTCAGGCCTCTGAGCTCCCTGCCACAGTGCCTGGTATCCCCTCATAGGCCATTAGTGTCTTTGGAGACTAACCTCTCCCAGCTAGAGAGGCAGGTCTACACCCTAGTTCCATGTCTTCACCTCATTCCACCACTCAACCTTGCTGGGCAATGGGTGCACTTACAATGCTGGGCACAAGTGGCCTGAGGTCTCCTCCACTTGTACTCACCATAGTAGATCATGGTGTGTACTAAGTTTAGTTAATAGTTCTCGGAAAGAATTGGAGGATTTTCTTGGGTCTGCTGTGTAGAGTATGTTGTTGTCTCTCAGGCTCCAGTAGTGCTGCTTTTCATGTAGTTTGACACTATGGGTTCATACATTTTTCATATATGCAAGCAGTGTGGAGTCTCTCTTGGTGCTCATATTAGTAGTTTAGGGTGAGTCCTGAAGCCCATTGACTCAGTCCATTGTCAAGATCACATGGTGCCTACTCGGGCCACCAGGACTCATGGTGCTCAAAGAGGGAGTTCAGGGTGGGAGCTGAATCCTGGTAACTCAGCTCATGCTTCCTGCTTGGTGTTGGAGTGAAAAGGGTGTGGGGCCATGTAGCCCGCCTCCGTCTGCAGCTCACTCTTTCTGTTGTGCTCCAGCTCCCTTTTGTTTTTTGACTGCATCTCTGGGAATTACTGTGGTCCTGAGGTCGCTTCCATTGCTTTCTGCTACTCTTTGCTCTCACAGTGGAGAGGTCTGAGGCCATATCCTCAGGGCAGGCAGAGAGCTGGGTGTGGTGGGCTGCTCACTGGTTGCTTTGACTCCGTCCTGCCTCAGGGCACTGATTAGAAAGATTTCTGCAGAGTGGGATTCTGCTTCAATGGCCTTTGTAACCTCCCATCCTCACACTGGATTGGACCACTCCTTCTGACTGCTGCTATTTCCTTTCTGCGCTGTGCTTTCTCCTCTCCCGTTCTGGACCAGCACTCAGGGCTTTGCTCACCTCTGGCCGTGGAAGGGCCGGTGTGACGATAATGGAGAACCAGGACACCCACAGCGCCTTCTCTCTGTGGTTCTGGGCTTCGTGAGGCTTCAGCCTGGTGCAGCTCTCTAGCAAGCCTCGGTCCTCCAGCCCATTGTTGAACTGGCTGCTCTCACTGATCCGTAGCTGCTGCTCCTCCTCTGGTTCGTGCATGGGAGAGCTCAGAGGGCCAGCACTGGGTGCGGTGGCTGAGGGAACATGCCCCTGGTGGCGGCAGGACCGAGGTGCTGGGGGGCTGTGGCGCTCATTGCCCAAGGCCGGCTGCATGGCGCAGGGCTCCACACCCAAACTTTTGGAAGAAAAGTGGCACACAGGCATGATCGAAGTTGCCACTTTTCTTCCAAAAGTTTGGGTGTCTTGTAGACTTAGCATGTGATGATAAATACTTAGTTTAGTATTTGAGCTTGATCTTTATAAAGGAAGCTATAGTTTGGGCTCTTTAATATTACAAGTAATACAGAAAAACTACTTGTAGAATTTCATTTGGAGGTTATGATGGCCTTTGTTCAGTTGACACAATGTAACCAATTAAGAAATACCTGAGGAATTTATCAAGAACATTAGAAGCCCAGGGTAGAATTAAACTGAAGGATCTACCTACCCATTCAAGTGACTGGATTGGGGGAGTGTACTGAATATTGAACTCAAGGCCTTCTCACTGAGCCACATACCCATCCTGTGTTGTTTTGTTTGAGACAAGTTGCTAAATGATCTAGGCTAGGCTTGAACTTATGATCCTCCTGTTTCAGCCTCCCAGAGTGCTGGGATTACAGGTATATAGCAGTATGTCTAGTTTTAAGTAATTTTTAATGGCCACCTTCTTTATGGCTGCCTTAGTTACTCTTTGCTGAAATACAATACTGGACACTCAAAGGTATGGGAGAAAAGGTTTATTTAGCTCACAGTTCATAGAGGTTTCAGTCCATAATTGACTGGCTCCAAGATAGGGTGACACATAGCAGAGGGGCAACAGTTCATGGCAGGTGAAAGGTAGCAAAACAACAAGGGAAGAGAGACAGCCTCTTGTGCCTTATATTGTATGCAGTTTATCAGGATTAGGGTGGAGCCAATCCAATCAGGGGACTGATCCAGCAATTACCGACCCTTTATCCCAGCACCCTCAATACCAGCACTGCACTATGAATCAATCACACACTGTAGATGTAGTCACCTCCGAAAAAACTCTGTGACCACATAAGGCTTTGTGGGGACATCAAGACACAAACACGGTCAACACTTCTAGAAAATAAGCACTCAGCAATAGACAAAATAAACACATCCCCGCCAAAGAAACTATTATCTCAGTGAGACTCTGGGATAGTTTCCAAAGCATGCTTCATGGAACCCAAGTTTCACAGGTTACAGATATTACACAGGAAAGTTGAGACTACTCAAGGTGAGGAAATAGTGTGCTAAACAAAATTCCAGTTTTATTTGTCTGTTTATCATTGTAGGATCTCCAGAGTTTTTAAAATGTGAAGTGCATGGTGAATTCCCAAAATTAGCGTATAATAGACAGCGGGAAATACTATAGAGAAACAATTTTATACAATTTCACTTTGGTCATTGAACACTTTTTTAACCTACAGAATAATTCATGAAAATCATTAAAGCTCTTCTGGAAAAGATACTTAAAAGCTTGATCAGAATCTTTATTGCTGAATGATGAAGACTCATTAGGACTAAGATCTATTACATTCCTTAGATTTGAAGCCACTTATAGTTTGAACTCCATGATAGTATTGAGCTCTGAATACTGTTCCAGGCATATGGAATAGTTAGGCAGTCCATCAAATGCACAGCTGGTGTTCTAGCATCCTCAACATCCAAAGGAAGCCGGAAGAGGCTCACAAAGATGACAGGGAGTTTGCTTTATTACACCAGAGTCCTTTGCCCAGCGTTTCGGAGATGTGTGAAAAATTGCCAGATAAGCAAGTGTTTTCAATTTAAAGTCCCTGGCATCTGTGGGCAGCACACAGGCAGAGTGGTAGCGTCACTGTGCAGGCAGTGTGGGGGACTCAAGACTCTTAGGGTCTTAGAAAGCCTGAGTTCAAACCCAAGCGACTCCTACTTGCTCCTACTTGCTGAGCATTCTCAGATGAATAACTTACTTCTCTGAGCTCATTTTCCTGTCTATAAGAAAGTGAGCTCCTTCTGTAGGCTCATTGTAAGGGTCAGATGACATTTTATATACAATCTGGCTCTGACCACAGCAGGTCATGCTAGCATGGTCCACACTGTCACCCCTCCACCATCCTGAGTATTTTGGCAATCCTGAAAGCGAGCATCCACACTCATTAAACCTAACTGGCAGGACATGGCCCTTCTCTTACATGTACAAGATTGTGGCTCCAGCCAAAGCATCTGGCATTGAGAATGCAATAACAGATATAAATAACATTGAAATTTCTATAATTTAAGAACAAAAAATTCTTATATTTCTAGTACACTGTCCAATATGACATGCTTATGATTATGTTAGTCATTGTATTTTGAAAAAAGAACTTGATTTTTCTGTATGCATTATACTACCACCTGTTTTTTCTCAAATGGACTGGTACAGTTCAGAAAAGATCACAGAAGTATTTTTTACTGAAGTTATCATTCAAACATTTTTTAAAAAGTGGACTCCCCTTGTATCATTCTACACACTTTACTATCTTTTAACTGCTACTACAATTCTTTGGTTAGTGGCCTGTCTGCCTAACAGATATTTTTCTCAGCCCCAAGTGGCTCAGGCTGGCATGTGGAATCCTCTGTGCAAAGAAGGACTGCTCTGGCATCACGAGCTTTGAAAAGTAAAAGAATAAAAGCACATTTTCCCCAAAAAAGGCATTAGTGATGGTTAGAAGGCTGAAGGGGAGAGATCTGCTGACTTGACAAACCCTGATTACTTTTTACAGCTCATGAAACTGTCTTTTTAAGAGCTGTGCTCTATGACCCTGAGTCTATTGCACTCACGTTTTTAGAAATGTCATCTTCTGGAAAGATGAGATGCCTCAATGAGAAAAGACAAGTTTAATAGCATAGCTTTGCCCAATGCTGATTAGCATTTGTTGCTGAATAGAGAAGAAATTGGGATCAAATCTTCTGAGCCCCATGGGCTGGGGAGCTGTGCTATCTGTCAACACAGATAACCCTCAACCCCACTTCTTCTCCTAAGAACAAGGTCTGTTAGCCTGTTCTGTTTTATAAACTGATACTTAATGGCCTGGACTAAATTATAGCTACACTCCTTTATAATGGTGACCTGGAACACATCATTTTTTAACTTGTAAGCCTCTGATTCATGTATAAAATGGGCCTTCTCTTGGAGAGCTAGGAAAATCAACAGCTGAAAAGTTCTGGTTAAACAGAAGTCACATATTGTTACCCATTGACTTAGTATCCCCCAATGGCTGCCCATGTCCCTCTGTAAAAGCTAAATCCTGGCTGTGGCCCACAAGATCTCATAAAATCTGGTACCCCACTGTTCCTTCTGAACCACCCCCTCCTATTAAGCTTAGCTCTAGCCAGGTTGGCTTGTGTGTATGCTCAAGCAGGCCAGGCTCACATCTGCCTCACGGCCTTAACACATGCTGCTCCTACTGCCTGAGGGGCTTTCCCCCAAAATGTCTACATGGCTCGAATCCTTAATTCTAAGAGTCTTTGCTCAAATATCACCTTTTCAGGCAAACTATCAATCCTATTCCAAACTGAAAATTCTCCCTCCAATCCTTTTCTTCCTTTCTATTTCATTTTTTTCAGAAGCGCATATGTAACTTTTACTGTTTGCTATCTCCCTTGCAGCTTCTGAATGAAAGCTTATGAGGACAAAAAAAATTTTTGTTTGCTGCTATAACTCAAGCACCTAAACAATGTCTGACACATAGTAGACACTCAATAAACATACACAAGACAAATGGATATTGAATTATAACAATCTAGCTCTGTATCTTTAGTTAAAAGAAATGAGGGGAGGAAGAGGTGGGAGAGACACCAGCTTGAGCACAGGGCACGTTCAAGGTCTTCCACTGAATCACAGGAGGTGCCAAAGCATCAGTTCAGATGGCTTGTTGGTAGCAAAGGAATACAGGTTAAAGAATTTCGTTTTCAAAAAAGGGCCATGCTTCTTTATAGAAGAAAGCTATCTAACCAATGTTGAAGGAATGAAGGGATTAAGGAGTCACTGCTTTACAATCCTCAGTGAAATAATTGATTCCAGCACAGTTCAGTGAACTATAAAACCATAACAATAAATGATAGGGAAGTGGACAGCAGAGCAAGAATAACTCACCAACCTGCAGATTTCTTGCTAGTCACATAAGCAGAAATAATTTTAAAAATTATTCGACTGCCTCTATTTGCTGTGTCAGAAGGCTTAGGAGACAAGAGGGATGCAAGGAGGGGTGCCTGCCCCTGCACATTCTCCATAACCACTCCCTGCACCCCAGCCACAAATCCAGGGCCCTACAGCTTCTTCACGATAAGGCTTGTGCCCTGTGACATCGGCCCAAGGACCCAGAAGGCTTCCCCCAGCGCGGGGAAAGCTTTAAACTTTAAACAATCTTTAGACTTAGCAGTGAGTCTTTTAAGTGAATTATATTAACCAATTAAAATAGCTTTGCACTGAGCTTTACTTTTCCCCTACTTTGATTTTTGTTTCCACTTCTCTTTTCATTCCTAGACAAATTGAATTCTAATTCCATGTAAGTTAAAAGAAGAAAAAGCAACTGATTTTAATGGTCTCCTTAAACCCCCGCCTTCCCCTTACCTCTGTCCATTTTCACCACAGGGCTCATCAGTTGTCTGGGTTCTTCAGGGGCCAATGCAGAAAGGGGATGTCCACAAGCATCACCTGTCTACTCAGCCTCTTTAGAAACTTTCAAGTGAGTCTGAATCTTATTAGCATTGCTGGTAGGTGTGTAACCATTCAGTGCCTAGATTTCTGCAAAGGGAAGGATAGAACTCAGTTGTAAAATTACTCCAAAAGAAACTAGGAATTCAGTTTCTATAGAGACCTCTGGCCCTGGACATCCTGACGGTTAGCACTCTGCATCAAGGTCTTGTCAGTGAATTACGTTAACAAATTAAAAGTCTTTTCCCTTCTTCTCCTATATTCTGTTTATTCCTTTTAAAACAAAAAGCAAAAATACCTTTCCAAGCCCAGTGGAGAGTTTATCATCAGGAATAAGATGTCAGCAAGTCTCCAGAATACATGGGCCCTAGACTGTACGGAGACTTGCTTGTAAGTGATACCACTTTAAAAATCAGTACGAAACTTCACGGGAAGGGAATACAGCGTGAAAGAGCACGGTGGAGAAGGGATCTGCTAGACTCCCAGACAGAGAGGTCTCACTCACATTCCTTCTTGCTCAGGCCACCCTTGGGGGTCCTGTCTCCTGGACTGGGTAGGCTGGCTTTGGATTAGGACATTTCCATGTAATTTAAAATAAAGAAGAATGCATTTTCTTTACGGATTTGATTCTGTTGGTGTTAGAGAAGATGGGCTATAGGAGATCAGGATATGCCTCCCTGAAAATATAAAGGATGATTGAGCTGAAGTCATTAAGAAAAAGCAGATGCAGGAGACTCCTCTTCCCTCATGATATACATGACAAGACCAAAAGGTGTCCTTCTTCCACTCTTTTTCTTCGGGAGAACAAAGATTATCTGCTCTATTACTCCATTTTCTGTTGCTGTAACTGCATACCAGAGAGTGAGTAATCAAAAAAAAAAAAAAAAAAAAAACTAGAGGTTTATTTAGCATTTAGGTTTGGAACCTGGAAAGTCTAAGAGCAGGGTACCAGCGTGTGGTGAGGGCCAACTTAACTGCACCCCAACACAGCAGAGGGCATCAGAGAGCAGGACGGCATGAGTGTGCTAGAAAGAGCTCACCTGTATAACAAAGCCTCTCCTGCGATGACCCATTAACCCCCTAATCCAGGGATGGATTAATCTATCTGTGAGGGCTCAGTCATCCCCCAAGGTCTCATTTTTCAATATCACCCACATAGCCTTGGGGATTGTTTCTAACACATGGCATTTGGGGAAACATTGACATCATAGCAACTACTGAAGACGGCTTTGAACCCTTATAATCCTGAGGAATCTATGTCCCCAGGGTTTACTAACTAATCTTAATCTCCTTCCCCTAAATTCCTGGCCTGGAAACGCAGTCTTTTTCCTTCATCTTGTCATTTCTCTAAAAGTTTACTGCTCTTTGTTGAAGATGCTATCTAAACTGGAGTTCCAAGCCACCTCTTTGAGAACTATTTGTCCTCTGGGTTTCTTTCAGTGTATGTGAAATATACATTTTCATATAATTCTACTTGATTTTCTCATATTAATCTGTCTTTTGTAATAAGAATCTCTTCCACATAAGAACTTACGGGACTATTATTTTCCCCTACAGGACCAAAGGTGGACTTTGTTTCTGTTTTTGTTTTTGTTTTGAGACAGGGTCTCGCTATGCAGTTCAGGTTGGCCTTGAGCTCACTTTGTAGCCCAGACTGGTCTTGAACTTGCAATGATCCTCCTGCCTCAGCCTCCCAAGCACTGGGATTACAGGCGTGCACCACCATGCCCAGCAAGGGTGAACTTTGTGCTTCCAATTATGTCATGCCCAGAGAGCAAATCTGTGGGGCTTCCATGGATCTCTCAGCCTTTGGCTTACTTCCTTTGCCTTTTTGATAGTAGGGTTCTCAGTTTTTATCTCCATGGGTTCTGTGCTTTGAGTTGATTTTTGAGCAAGTGCTATATATTAACTACTATCCCTAGTATCTCTGGTCTTCATTTAGTATTGTGAATTAGTCTTATCTTATATTCTTCCTACAGATGTGTTGGGAAGTTCCATTGGTGAGTTTGGGGGACGGCTAATCTGAGCATAGTTAGAGTGGAAGGGTCCACCGGATATTGTTTCCTGTGAGGTTACACTATCCGAATCAAGTCTAGGAATCAGGAGGCATCCCAAGAGGACCAGCTGAGAAGGGGCATTGATGAAGTCAAAGCATGAGGTGAGAAACTGGAGTGGAAGATCAGGCAGAGACCTAGAGAAATTCCCTGGACCATGGTTTGTCCATGCAGAAGTTTTTAATGTGCTACCCTTTATTTTGAACCTGGGGGGGGGAGGGATTGATGAAAAGAGGTGGGGAAAATAGATAAATCCAGGCAGCCCACTATTCGTTATTGTAACAAAAGCCCCGAAACAGGCTAACTTTATGCAGATAATAGGTTTCCCTAGCTCACAGTTTTGGAATTTAAAAGGCCTCGTGCAGCCACCACCTCAGTTCCTGGTGAGGGTCCTCTTGGCTGTGCTGCACCTTGGCTGGAGCACATGTGTGGTAGAGATCATACAGCCAAGCAGGAAGCCATGGGGCAATCCAGAGCTCAGATATGCTCTTTTGGGAACCTGTTTTCATGCATGCTCTCTCCAGGAGACTAGCATCGTTTTTAAAAGACAATACTCACAATGATCCAAGGAGGTCTCATCAGGCTCCACCTTTAAAGGTCCCACCACCTCTACACCACCCAACTGTGACCATTCTGCCAAACCATGAACCTTTGGGAGGGAAACAATGGCCAAACCACACCACTATGTATGCCTACAGAGGAGGAACCCACCATCCCTGTCCAGAACAATCAGAACTTGGTCAATAACTCTAAGATTCTTTATTTTTTTTTATTTTATCATTTGCCTCCAACTCAGAACCATTTAAAAAAGGGTTGAAGATGACCCTCAAACAAATTACATAAGGCACACTGCTTCTGGCTAGCAGCCTTCAGGCACCCTGTGCCAACAAGCTCCATGCAGAGCACAGCCAAATCTTTCCCTTTTTTCATTATGCAGCTTGTCCGCTTCTTTACCTGTCTGTGAGTCTCTGCCAAATGCCAATGATTCCCTGCTTACAAAATCTGACTGAATAATCTATTCCCATTGCACAGGTCTTTCCAGAAGACCTAGATCTATAATCTATAATAAACATATGAAGATGCATTATTTAAACAAACATCCCAGTACCTGTAAATACAATATGTATAAATAATGGTGCTATCTTCAAATGGTGTCTTTAGAGAATTAAAATGTATTCTGATGATATCTTCATTTCTTAAAATATTTTTGTCACTGTTCTTTTCACATAAAGCAGAGGCAATAAAGTTTGTAGAATGGGCTCACTCTCATCTTATTTCATTTCTCATTCTCTCTCTCTCTCTCATACACACACACACACACACACACACACACACTGACACTGACACACTTCTCATCCATTTCTAGCCTAGAATATGCTCTCTGCTGGTGTCATTATTAATCTTATTTGCCAATTTTCTCTTCACCTCACTTGTAATTATTTCTTTAATCAACTCACTGCCCTATAAGACTTTTTATTTAAGATTGAGTATTCCAAAGAGCGACACAAGTTTTTCCATCTGTTCAAGAAGAGATTTATGCCTTTCTTTGCCTTTTGCAATTCCAAGATAGTCAGGTAAGTACGTAATGCACTTCGCTCTTCACCGAATACATCCACATTCCCGTACTTGTGTCCCCTTCTCGCCACCCCCTTTCACATATGAACACCTCCAGCATGCAGGCCGCAGTCACAAGCGAAGCAGAAGGAGTGCTCTCGTACCCTGGGCACACGTGGGCAGGTTCCTGTGTGCACAGTCTCTTTTCCTACAAACAGTGCAGCAATGTCTGTAGCTTGGATTCCTTTTGGAGAATTATAAAAAATGTGAACAAACATGGTTAGCAAGCAATCACTTTGGCATTCATCCTCAGTGTAAATTCGTACCATGAAATGATACCTGTCCCTTGTTCTTAAGATTCAAACATCGGAGTTCTGCTAGGTGGAATTTTCAGTTAGGGTGAGCTTCTAATAAAAATGTGAGCAAAGAAGCTCGGGGTCAGCCATGTCCACGTTGCTGAAGCTTGGGGCTGTGTAGATGAACATGTTGGGGGCATGCCGCGAGTACTCACTGAGACTCTGCAGAACAATTGCTGGAAACACTCTGTAAACAATTTATAGTAAGTTTACTCAGAATGGGCATTTTGCTTTGAAATGACAAAAATCATTGAATTGTTTGGAATACCTACACTGATCCTTTGAAAGTCTTCTGCATGCTATGAGTTTAAAGATGACCTGCAGGATATTTCAGCAGTTTCATTCTAATGTTTTACCCTATCCAGATGTTAAGAGCGGGTAGGTAGAAAGGAAACGTCCCCACATGGTTCTCTTCTTATTCTTCCAGTTCAATAAATTTCCTGCTCTTATCAATCTTTCTAAAACATTAATTACTATTCAGAGACATATATTGACACACCATTCTTGTCTGCACAAATGGCCCTGGACCTGAGAGGAAAATCAAGAGAAATGAGAGTCTTATGGTTGCCAGTCTGCACCTCATTAACTCTTCACTTGAAGACAACAAAGTGAGGAGCAGAGGGCACTTCCCCACTGATGTCATCTCCACTGGGGGGCGGGGGGGCAGCCATGGAATCCAGGCAGCTCTGAGGATGAAGCTGTTCCCTGCATTTCGCTGTTCCTCGGCCTCCTTCCCCCAGCCTAGGGTTAGGTGCCCATCCTTTCTTCTCCTTTGCACTCTACTGCTATCCATTATAAGACATTACTCAGATTACTTATTTTCATGGCAATCTCCAAGGGACTGTAAGTTCTTAGGACAAAGACTGACTCTCAGCGTTATTGTATTACCAACCCAATGAAATAAGGAAGAGTAAGAAGTGACCGAGATGAAAATTTGGTGCTGAACATTTCAGGCAATCAAGAAATAGAATATATAAGTATATAGGTATGTATAAGTATATATTTATATACAAAGTGCGATCAATAAATACGGTGAATATTTAATTTTTTTTTCTTTCTAAAAATTGTCACATTAAAAGACACATTGCTATTAATCACCTTCAAAATACCGCGCTTGCTTCGAACACACATCATTTTGCTCCTTTTTGAAGCAGTTCTGGAAGTCTTTTTGGTATGTGTCATTAGTTGTATTGCTATGGCTGAATTGAAGTAATGAATCCATTTCCAAACCTTACCTTTTATAGCCATTTTGAATTTGGGGAAGATACAAAAGGTGCACAGTGCCAGACCTGAGGAACGAGGTGGATAAGGGTGCACCATAGCGTTTTTATGAGCCTGTGTTTCTGTTGGGTGGCACTCGTCAGTGGTACTTACTGTATTTTAAATTATACTTTATAAAAATAGTCACAAAGGACAACTTCCAGAGCTGCTTTAGAAAGTGTCAAGAGTGATGGAATTAGTGGGTTCAAAGTAAACGGGAGTATCATGAGAGGGATTCGTGACAATGTGTGTTTTACTATAACAAGTTTTTAGTTTAAGCATTTGCCTTATTTTTTATCACACCTCGTATATGCATACATATGTCGTACATACACCTTTGAGTAAAATGGTTTCATTCTTTTGAGAATTATTTGTAAAAGGAAGAAACAAGACTAGGTGAAGTAAATCACCATGAAAATTTATCATAAAATTGCATGATCATTTCCAGTTGGCTTGTGAAACTCAAAGAACTTAACATTAAAATTATTCTAAAAACAATACATTTCAGCCATAGATATTTATTATTGATATGTTAGCTAAGATAGAATTTTTAAAATCCCATCTTATTTCTTTCAGAGGTAGGAGATCTCAGGCCCCAGAAAGCCTAGGGACCTCAGGATTGCCTTCCAGAGGTGGTTTCTAGGTTCTTCTTGTCTTAAATAAAGAATTGGACAAAACAAGTACAAAAGCTATTGAAGTTTTGTGTTTATTAAAGTAGAAAAAGAAATGCTTTGCAGAGTGAGTCTTGGCTAAGTGAAGCGGCAAAACAAGTACCCTACAGCACGAGAGCAGACTACTACGCAGGAACAGAGTAGCACGGAGCTCAGGGGTGCTGTCCCTTTGTAAACTCCCACTCCACAGGCTGACGTCAGGTCCAGGCCATCCACACTTCTCTAGCTCCCCAGAGAAGTACATATGCAGGACTTTGGGAACTCTTTTCTGGAACTTCTCAGGTCACACCCGCACTCCCAGCCAGGCTGCTGCACACCAATCTCCTGCCTCACTTTGAGCCTATTTACTTCAATTCGTAGCTCACTTGATTTCTGTGCATCTCATTTGGATTAGAAGGCTTCCGAGATTTCTTCCAGATTTCAAACATTATAACATTTAACTTACTTTATTTCTCTCACTCTCTTTCCCTCTCTCTCTCTTTCTCTGTCTCTCACTTGCTCACTCTCACTCTTGATACAGATATAGAGCCACTATCATGATGTAACTCACAAGTACCTTAGTATGCATTTCCTATGAATAATGGCATTCTACCACACAGCACATTTTTAAAAATTCTCATAGCTAAGAAAAATTAGTGCAAATGTTATGGTTTATAAGTAGGTGTCCATCGAAAGTCTCATGCACTCATTGGTGGGGATTTGGGGAGGTGATTGGATCATGGGAGTGTGATAATCACCACTGATAAATTCATAGCTAAATACAATGTTGAGAGGTGAAGCCAGGTCAAAGGAAAGCATGGCCTAAAAAGGTCTATCTTCCTCTATCCTTTTTTGGTCACCCTCTTTCTCTTCCTGCCATGCAATAAGATCTCTCCTGTGCTGTGCCCCTCTTCCATGCACCCTGCTTTCCAGCCAGCTGACTATGGATTGAACCCTGTACAAACTGTGAGCAAAATAAAGTGTGTCCCCACTCTTTCTTTAACTTGTGGGTCTTGGATGTTTTGTCCCAGCAATAAGAACATAACTAGGACAAAGTGTTATCTAATATACAGGTCATATGTAACTTTCTTGATTTTCCCCAAGCACTGTCACACAATACAGAATCCAATTAAGATCCACAGGCCATATATTTGCTTGATGTTATGACCTTTTACTACAGTATAGTTCTCAGTTTTCTTGGACTTGTGCTTTTTTAAAAAATTGTTTTTCTGGCAAGTTCAGGAAAATTAACTTTGAAAACACTCCACTATCAGGATTTTATATGATTGTTTCCTAGTGATTGGGTTCAAGCTAAACTATTTGGCAAGAATATTGCATCAGTCATATTGCGCATAATTTTCACTTATTTTTATTTATTTTAATCATAATTATAGCATGCTACAATGGCATAAAATTTAGAAAATAGAAAAGGAAGCCACTAACAATCTCACCGTCTTAGCACAAATGATAAAATTTTAATGTATTTTCGGACTTTTTCCTATTATTCCTTTTAGAATAATTTTAATTATACTGTGATCCGGCTTTTATTCTGGTTGTTTCTGACATAATGTGACATCATAGGCATTTTCATTGTAGATAGTAGAACGTCAAAATTAACAAATTAATTACCATTTATTGAGGAATTAACTAGTTATATATAGGATCAAACTCACTATATGCATTTTTTTCTTTTAAAGTTTATGACAGTCTCATGAGGGATGTTTTACAATCATCCCCATTACAAATCTGAGGAAACTGAAATTTTATAGTCTCCAAACTGGGAAAGTGTGAAGAAGCTATTTGAGCCCGAGAGAGCTGACACTATGGTGCACTTATCAAATGTGCTATGATTTTTTTCATGTAATATAAACACAGTAACAGATACTATCAGCTTAGGCCTCCTTTAGTTCCAGACTTGTATCAGAGAAAAAAATATAACTTGACTAAGCATAGTAAACTCTTTTTCCGGGCAGAACAGAGATTAGTGCTTTCTCTTTTTCTCCTAAGAACTTTATCTAAACAAAGTTGTTTTTTTCATCTGTTTTTAATGACTGTGTCATTTATAAGTAAATGGTAAAGTCATCAAGGATTCAGGTAATGGTAAGTGAACAAGACCAGTATAACAACAACCAGGGTCAAGGTCTCGGCTACACTGGTCCACCCGGGTATTGGGCAGTAGGGTGTTGTCCTGATGTGCCATAGTCCCCTCTTTAAGGAGATATTGCCTAGACAGCAGCATGATGGTAGGTCTGTCTTCTCTTCGCCCCCAATAGGAACCCCTGGAATTTAAATTGTGCAAAATCAAGCTACTGTTAAAAACCTCTGATCTGAGCATAACCCACTGATGAGAAATGTGTTGCATGTCAAAGCCCTGAGAGACATAAAATCTAGTACTTTTACGTGCACTTGAATGTGGATTAAATACTCCATTTTTCTCTGAGCCAGTGGTTCCAGCCAGTAAAGATATAGCAGGAGAAGCATCCTTTGCCAGAACAGCCTCTGGGATGGCTCCAGGTACAGCAGGAAGGAACAGGATGCATTTCAACTGCAGGCAAGTCGGTGATTTGAAGTTGATACATGTGTCTTGAACTTTATGGCTTTTGTCTTTTAGCCATGGCATTCTTAACCCCCCAAAAACACCTATTTAAAATTTAAAAAATAAAAAAACCAAAAACCTTATTTTATCAAATAATTCTAAGAATTCAGGAATAATAGTTGGTTAATCATTTTTGGTTGACCTTTTGTTTAGAACCATTCCCATAACATAGCCCAGATACTCATTTACTAAAAGGATTAAAACACATAATTTTGTGATTAAAAATAAAAGTAAAGTGAAATAAAATTTTTAGTAGTTTTCTCTATTGAAGATTGGAGATAACAACCAGATGTTAGAAAATTTCTCTTGTAGCTTAACACTTGATATCAAGAATGATTTTAATAAGCCAAAAGCCATGATTAATTCTCCAAAGACAAATGGTCCGTTTTTGGAATACCCATAACAACAGAACATGATGAAATATTTTCTCATCAAATTCTTGTTCCTTGAATTTTTCTAGGTAACATATATGAATTTCATGCAAAAATTCAAAAAATTTCAATCTTCATCATAAATGGGTTAACTTATGAAAAAATAGCTATATTTGGCTGTAGAATGCCATCAGCCTGTTAAGTTTTTCCATGATCCTACTTGTAACAAGTTTAAAGAGCTTGTCATTACCCAAACATGTCAGTTATCTATTGTCATGATGATGCTGTATATCATAGTTACTTTTCTCTCATTGATGAGACAAAATACTTGACACCCAAAATTAAGGAAAGGAAGGTTTATTTAGCTCACAGTTTGTGGAGGTTTCAATCTGTCATCAGCTGGCTCCAGGACAGGGTGGCATGGTAAGGGGCAACAGTTCAAGGCCACAGAAAATTGCAAAAACAAAAAGAGCACAAAGGGGAGAAGCAAGCCTCTTTTCTTGTCTTATATTGTAAGCAGGCTAGCCACCTTAGGGTGAGTCCTCTACACCCTAGGATGTAGAACTGTCGAGTCACTTATCTAAGCTTCTAAACTTCTCAAGTTGACACAATGTATCGACAATCACACTATGTAACAAACTTTCTACATACAAACTACATACAAACTTTCTGTGGTATATAATAGTAAGTATTTATAGGTACTAAATTTGGAGTGGTTGGTTAGGCAGTTGGCTATTCTGCTCTTGGATGCACATGTTAACATATCTAGGAGTCAACTAGTTGTCAGCTGAGCTAGGCTGCCCTTGACAGGGATGACTGGGACACCTTGGTTCTACTCCACATATCTTTCATCTTTAGCTGCTATATTCTCAAGAAATGAAAAAGGTACAGGACTATTTCAAGTGTCTGTGTTGTACTTGCTAAATTTTGTGGGAAAGAGGTAGTTACACGGTTGAGTGCAGTATAAAGTGTTGGAGGAGGTTATCTTATGCAGAGTAGGAGAGCACTGCAAAATAAACATGGTCAATACACTTGGGCCCATAACTTCAAGACACAGATTATTCCCTGTAGAATTACCATGAGAGTAGTCTGTGACAATATGTTGGAATGATATTTGAGTAGCAATTGACGTTAACATTTAGTAGATGATTACTATAAATCAAGTTGCTCTATACATTTTATGTACATTATTTCATGTCTTTCTTAGTACACTCCTATAATACAGGACTTACCTATTAAATTTGCTTTTCCAAATGGGGAAACTGAGACTTGGAAGTGTTACATCACCTTCCAAGGCCATCTAGGTAGGTGGTGAAATTGCTGGAATTCAAAACAAGAATTCTTCACCTTTCCAGAACATGGACTATGATGCGGTTGACAACAAGACAACATCAGATGTCTGAAGGTACTGATTTCTCTGACAGCAAAGAAGCAGAATGTCATGTGGGCAACTAAAGAAAGCAGAAAACCAACCTCTTGCTTGTAGGCTTTGGTATCCCAAGTGCCTCAGTCCTTATGAGGACTCCTAGTAGCAAATAAGACCAGCTCTCTGGAACTAGGCTTTTGGCAGGAATGGGATGATAAATTCTGCTGTTCTTACAGGCTTTTTACATCATCCTTCCTCTATATCCAACTTTCAACCTATCTAAAGTGATAAGACTTTGCAAAGTCTTAACTACATATTTAATTCAGCAGAATAGGAAGGACGGTTTGAGAGACTAGATGAGTCAATGACAGTTTCCCTTGTGTACCATCACTCAACAATTCCAGGCTTCAGAAAGTCCTTGGGTTCATCCTGTAAATGGAAAGAGCAGGGAGCTGAAGATAAATCTTCTAAAATAAAGAAGCCTTAAAGGAGACAAATAGGCACTGAAAATACCAATGTATCATAAAGATAGGTACTAGAAATACCAAAGTGTCATGAAAGGAAGAAACTGGGCTGGTGCCAGGCAGCAAGGAGTCAGACAGAACATGGAGAACAAATCAGAACTTTCCCTGTCTAAAAGTGTTAGCTGTTACTCAATTATAGGCCCATTGTCTGCACAGCTTCCAAAATTCCAAGAAGGTTAAAAGTATGGATATGTGGGTAATTTTACGATTTTTAAATGTCAGCATCTAACTTGCAATTACTAAATTGTAAGACTAATTGCCACAGCAAGTGGAATTCTGCCTGGATGTGACTTCTGAATGATAGAAATAAAACTGATACAGTACATGGAAATCACAGAGAAATAGCCCTTGATTCAAAATAAGGAAACATTTTCTAATAATGGTGTTCAAAGATAGAACATAGATGGCTGAGTTTCACTTTTCTGGAGATGTTTGAGTGTCAGATGGATGATCTCTCTACCAGAATGATGTAAAGAGATCCAGGCAGTTGATGGTGGGCTGTTAGGTTTAGTACCTCTATTTCCATTTTGAGCTTCTTTGACTTAGAAACCATGACTTCTTTCATAAGGTTTCAATTCAGGTTGGACTGAGTGATCAGAGTGAGACCTTTGGCTTCCTTTACTGTGTCATCTGTATAGCATATGTGTGTCCCTTCTGGTCTATTACTGTAGGATGTTACTGGGATGTCTTTTCCAAGGGAAACCATTCCTAAGGATTTTTATTACTGTTTTATACTTCCTTTCTCTTGGATTTGCCTTGCCCTGAGTTGGCCTATGTTTCCTCAAACCAACACAGCAAAGCTCAGCTTGGTTCAGCTGTGTCTCTGCTGGTATTATTTTCTATGAGAATAAATGAACACAGACTGATAATTTACACATGTTTGGAAGTAACCATAAGGCAAAACTAACACTTTATTATATATTTTTAAATTGTGATAAATCTGGCATCTGGGAATGAACAGCTTTTCTTCCTCTGAACTCATATATTTGCTACTATGGGTGGTTTTTATTCTTATTAAAACATGGATTGCATCAGTATAACACTGACATGTGAACATTTAAGCAAAAATAATTTGGCCAATTATCTAACACATCAGTTAATTGAACGACAATAATAAATCAAACACTTAGCTGTGGTTTCACATGGAGGCATTAGAGACATCAACATCTGTTTTACTTTTGACAGCAATACCTTGTCCATATCTATCTATCTATCTATCTATCTATCCATCTAAGGCTTTCAGTTTTCCATTTGCACACATATTCTAGTTTACAAAAGGTAAGTTTTAGCCATTATTCTGAGGACGCTTTCCTTTCCATATGAAAATGAAGGAAAAGGAAAAGACTGCTTTGAATAACATTGTTTATTTTTGCCATGAAAATAAGCCTGAGCCATTCTCAGATGCTGAAGTATCCTGGTTTGGGTACTCTTTACTGCTCAGTTTTTGGCCTGGAGCCTTATTATAATTATACTAAAGAACTGCCTTAAATGTTCTTTCAGTTGTTTCTTTGCAAAGTCTAATCTGGGAGAGGAATTGGTGTTATTACTCAGAATTTTGTACGTGCAAGGTTGTACCAGTCATTTAGTGTATGTACTGCTGAAGTGAGCACTGTGCCAATGATTTAATGTCATGTGTTATCCTGTGTATTCTACCCAAGGGGTGGTATTATTACCCACCTGAGAAGCACGCTGGGTAATCCAAAAATGGGGCCAAGGCCGAGGACTCAGGTCAGCACGCTCCAAAGGCACAGACACTTCCTTCAACAAAACAAAAATGATGAGAGAAAGAAAGTAAATCCATTGTAAAATAAGGTGTAAATCCACCATGAAATTAGGAAGATTGTTTATAAAACTCACTCCTTGAATCATAAATCCATTAAGTTAAACCATAGATAGACCTAAGTACAGACATCTGGTGATTAACCTCAAAGTAAATCTGCGAAATGGAAAGTCAGTCATTAAGTCCTCTTGTCACAGATGGTAGGTACCAGATACTGATTTTGACTTTCAGCAGTCAGATTGCTCATTAGCAAACAACCTGTGGCTCTGTACTTCCATCAGCTCTGAGTGAACACTGAGGGCTCCCCCCATTGACTTGTACAAACTATGTGTGCTTTCTCTGGTGACCCCTATGCATGCTCCAAGTAGGACTGTAATCTGACATCCCAAGGATGATAGCTCAATTACCTCAATTCTGCATTTATTTTCCTTGTTTACATAGTATGTTGAGTCAACATTTGATCAAGAGCCTTTTTAGTGCTTTCACCTAAGAAGTTCTCAGAGAAAGCTACATTCAACTGTCTGTCTCTTTCCCTACCCCCATTTACTGTGCTGAAAAATCCTTTTACATCAGCATTTATGAAGCATATTATATTTTTACTCTCATCCAACAGGCACATTTGGATTCACTATTTCACTTGAACAGTTGGTGTTTACTGGCAGCAAGAAGAACAAAATTTATAGCAGCAAATGGAAGCTAAACTTGCATGCTGGCTTTGCACTGAAGAACTTTGTGTTTGCCGTTTCCTCATTGTGAAAACAATATGTCCAAGATTTTGCAGTCATCAGCATTCTGATGTAATGATCTCCATCTGGTCAAAAAAAGAAATTCAGAATCTCCATCTCCTTCAATCTAAGTCGACTCTAATACAACGGTAAGCAGCTCGGGAGAGTGTTGGAAGAAAGCAGACATTCAGACGAAGCACACCCTAAAGGGTGTCTGTAACATTCACCTTCCCATGGGGTAATTTTTCCTGAAGAGCGAACAGGCGTAGAGGGAAGGAGAATTTGCCACGAACTTCTTAGTGAAAGTGGCTTTAACTGGAACAAGATGACAGGATTACTTGGAGGTGAGAGAGGATAAAGGAAGCAGGATGATTTGGGGGCCATTCCAATGGGAAGTAACAAGGAGCCAGAGATCCGCAGAGACCAAGCAATTGGAGAGTAACACTGGGGCGATGGAGTCCAACGACGTGGTAATAACACGCGGTTTCACATCCCCTCTCATCCTATTTGGCATTAAAGATTTGGCCCTTACCGTTAAAGTAAGAATCTCCTGATGGCCCTGTGCTCTTACAATGACCTTTCTCATTCATTAGGCAGGAACTGAAGCAGAGAGAAATGCAGCATAATATTTCAAAGGCTGTCTGCATTTTTCCATATATATTGATTCAACAAATATTTATTGGCACTAGTTTATATGCTAGGAATGGCCTCAGATGATGATGCTTGGTCATCTTGTATATTTTTGGCTGCCTATGATAAATAATTAAATGAGAAATAGAAAAGATGTATTGAAATGTCCCAGTTTTGAGATGCTTCAACTCAGATATCTCATGAGGAAGGCTGTCTATATCTAGGTATTTATGCTATACATTAATATTTTGATACTTTATATTCATTTGCTTCTTCCTATAATGAGTACAAAAAGAAAGCCGAATTCTAGAAATAATGACACAGCTGTCTTTCACTCTATGAATAAACGAGCAAAAAGTGGACTCTATCCATGATCTTGTATAATCCCTGCCCAGCTACAGCATCATGAACGTACTGCTGTCTTGAATGAAAGTCATAGGCCCACACAGAGGAATCACTGAGTTAAAAGGTATTGCTGCCCATCAGAGGAAGCTGAATGGCATTGCTAGGTCCTGTGACATCGTATCCAGAGTGGTCCTTAACGACCGCACCATGGAGTCTAGACTGAGGACATTGCTTCCCACTGGCTTATTTTCCTCCTCATCCTCGCTCTGTGGATGTGCAAAAGACCCAGAATCTGCCCAGCATGAGGCACTGGGCTCTGGGAAGCAGGGCGCTGCTGGTCCGGCCTCCATCCTCACACAGAATGTGGTTCTGTCACAACCTTGCACCCACTCCTCTCCTTGTTTCATCCCAGTGCTCTGGAGGAAATTCAAACTGTGAAATCTCAAAACTCAGAGAGAAGGGTACAGCTGTGGCACTTACTCCAGCCCCATTTTACTCTTACATTCTTGCATTTATGCTTAATCCCAGCTCATTTTATTCTTACAGGAACCTTGTAAGAAGACAGAATTGTGTCAGCCTGTGGTCTGGCCCTCATCCAGAGCCTCTGAAAACAAGGTTCCTTCTCCTCACACCACCTGGGTCCCGATATGTCCAGTGTCTAGATTGGAAGTGTGGATTCATCCATATTAACTCAAATCATAAATAATTGCTTTTTTCCTGCCCTCTTCATACACCAGTGGTGAATTCTCTCCCTAGGACCTCCTCTCTCACTTGTCACTTAGCTTTTGCAGAGCAACCCCAATATAACCAACAGGTTTTAAGAAGGTTAAACCTGAAAGTGAAAGCAAGTCTACTGATAGGTATATGTAGGAAGCTCTTGAAAAAAGACTATTCCCATTGTCTCGGTGTTAGCAGAGGTTGAAAAGCTGGGAATAAATGTCAACAAATGCCTGTCTCATACATGAAACTTACGAAGTTTCACAAACTCACCCAGTAATCCTGATCCTAGAGATACAAAGGAAGACTTCTGAATTGTCAAGGGGTAAGGATTCCATCAGAGAGAAGTTGGAAACTGCTGAAATTTTTCCTCTCCCATTGTCTGTTTCCACCTCATTTTCAACAAATGAGAGAGGGGCTTCAGAGAACCACTGAAAAGCTGGCTTATGACCTGTAGACTTTGGAGAACACAAGACAATTTATTTTACTGCCATTAAAATAAATCAGCACAAACTTAACAACTTAGCAAAATTAGTATTTTATGGTGGTGTAGGTTGTTGAAAGTCTGGGGGGCTTCAGTTGGTTTTGCTACTTCAAGCCTCACAAGACTGAAGTCAAGGTGTTGGAGGAGCTGCACTGTCTGCAGGGGGCTCTCGGGAAGGATCTGTTTCCAGGCTCCTGCACGTTGTTCAGGAATTCAGTTGGCTGTTGGGTTGAGGCCCCTCTTCTTTGGATGTTGTCAGCTGGGGAGTACCATTGGCTCCTCATTACCTCTCTTGGGTTCTTGCACAAGGTTTTCTCACAGCCAGCAAGAGTATGCTGATTCTTCTCATGCTGCCACTGCTCTCTGACCTCAGTAGGAAATTTTCTCTGCTTTTAGAAACTCATGTATTTATATCGGCCCCACTCTATAATCTCTACTACTCTTCTCTGATTCATCTGCTGCATTTGGACCATCTAACATCAGCATAACCATAGGGAGAAAAAACATGGTTATGGTTTGCTGGGTGTGGAAATTGTCTGAAGACTGATCCTTTTCTCAAGGGCAACTTTATACTTGCTCAGAAACACCACTACTGGGGACTATAACCTAGGATAATCCCTTCCTCACAAAACCTATTACCTTAGTCACATCGGTAAAGACCTTTATGCTCTGTAGTGTAAATTTCACAAATTCTGGGAATGAACTTAAAGTTTTGAGGGTGGCTTTAAACCTATTGCATGGAGATTGGTACCTAAAAAAGCCAGGAGGTGAGTTAAGCAGAGCAACCTGTGGCAGCTCAGGAAGAAGAGGAGGCAATGACTGGAACAAGTAGCCCCTCCATGGATGGTGCAGTAGGCAGGCTTATCATCTGTAGGGATTTCGGGGAAAGGAACTAGTCTCAAATTGGACCTGGGTTCCACCAAGGAGACCACCAGAAAGCAGGCACAGGTCACCTAACAGAAGAGTTAGAGACAAACTGCCAGACACCGAGGGCTGGTGAGACACCTGTGTGAAGAAGCCGCAGTAGGAAGTCCCCAGTAGTGGTGTTTCTGAGCACCTATAAAGTTGCCCTTGAGAAAAGGATCAGTCTTCAGACAATTTCCACACCCAGCAAACCATAACCATGTTTTTTCTCCCTATGGTTATGCTGATGTTAGATGGTCCAAATGCAGCAGATGAATCAGAGAAGAGTAGTAGAGAGGTGGGGTAGGAATGACTAACCCACCATCCCTCCTCTGGGCCTCTTTCTCCAGCTGGGGCCGGTCTCAGCTGGGGAATGGAAGAAGCTCTGGGGTGAGTGAGTAACTGAAATATTGATAATAGGCTGATTTGGATTTGCAAGAACTCATAACATAAGGTGTTAGTCAACTCCTGAGAGTGGCATGACGGTTAACAGATCTACCAAGAATTTCCTCCCCAAATAAGGAAAGAAGTTCACCAGACAGTTGAATAAAGAATGCATTTGTTATCTTCTTGCTCTTTTTCATTCAAGAGATCAGGCAGATAAGTTACCCAGCCCTTCTCTAGCAAGCTCTGTGTTCTGATTACCAATGACTATCTTAGGAGAAGGGCCTCACGTCTCCATTAGCAGAACTCCGACCCCTATTCAGTTAAAATATTTCATTACAAATTAACAAGCAATTGCAAAGATAGAATATGGTGTTTTTATGTGATATCTTATTTATTTACATAATACCCTGTTGCTGCCATATGGAGTGTAGCAAATTCTTGAATAACTCATTCTATGTACAAAGAGTTATTTGGTTAAAAAGGGCTAACTTGTGATACTTGATCTTTGGCTACATTTTCCACAGTGTCATTGAAAAAGCTTTAGACCAGTTATTCGAGAGCTAAGTCTCTCACTAAATATTTGAACATGGGCAATAATTTCACCTTGTTGCACCTCAGCTTCTTTATGTATAAAATGGTAACAGAATGGCCTGTTTTTCTCATAGCATCTTAGGGAGACTCAAATGACATAATGGTTATGAAAATATAGTTCTAAATTATAATCCATGTATATAGTATGACATTATTAGTAATTGTGCATTTATATATAGCTATAACAGGTTGTAAATTTATAGAAAAAAATCTAGGACACCACGCTTAGTGGATTTTCTTTCTGGATGTGACATATAAAAAACTGGTAATAATGGTTGTTTCCAGATATAAAGTTGATGAGAGTGATGAGGAGAAGGGAAACTTACTCTTCACTCTATTCCAGTTTGTATCTTTTGAATTAATACCACATGTATACATTCAAACCAATAAAATGTAATATCCATTTGAGGAGTTGAATAAAAATATATATATTTATTCTTAATAATATATTTAACATAACCTAATCCTTCTGTGAAAGTAAATTGTAGGAACTTTATTGCTTTAGGACTGAGAAAGATGTTTGGTTGATGCAACTAGCCCATAACTTGGCACGCAGTAGGTGTTCCGAGAGCGGTAGTGCCCTTGGTCTTGAGGTCATCATTATGACTACCACCTCCCAGTGAGTTAGCTGTATACAAGGGTATAACTAATGGGACGCTGGGTATGAGAAGGTTTACTGCATTTTACTGGGATGTTGGACACAGACGCAAGTGGGAAATGCCACACAGTTGGTGAATCCTGTGGCAACCTAGTGGAAAAGGTGAGCAGAGCCGGAAACAAGCCAGCGAGGGCGAGGAGACAGAACGGGCTGGAGAAAGGCGGCTACGCTCATTATATCATGTGACCCCCTTTTCAGGTGCTGATGTTTCCAGAACGTTAAGTGCATTTTGCAAGTTGGAGTTATTCTGATCTTCATGCTATTAAATGCTTATTAAATAACAAACAACTTGAAATCTCATTAGCTAGGTTGTAGAGCTTCTTTTTTTTCAAATTTATGATTTCTCCTCATTTTATGGTGAGGAGCAGTGAGTCCATAAATCAGAACACTTTATGGGCAGCTGTAACACCTAGCTTACTGCCAAGACTGTGAATCTGATAGCATAGCTATTAAAAATTAAGACCCCTGAAAGACTGCAGTTCATGCTAATAGGAATGCCCGAGGCAGCCAGACACTACGTCTCCCTTTCGGTTTTAATGCAGTTGCGTCAGTTCTGCTACTCTGTTATAAAGCAAGCACCTAGATGAACATTTGAAAAGCAGGCAAAATGGAAACAGAACAAAAACTAGGCACAACTATCCCACGCAGAAATCATCTGCAGTGCCAAGGCGTTAGGGGTACTGTGGAGCTATCCATAAGAAATTTCAAATCTTGCTAATCAGAGCACAGTCCTCAACTAGAAATCAGCGTCACGTGGAGCGTTTTCCCAGCACAGAATTTCAGGCCTTCTCCCAAAAACGCATGGAGCCAGAATCCATAGTTTAGTAAGATTCCCAAGCGTTCCCTATGAACATCAAAATTGGAGAAGCGTTAGTTTAAATGTATCACTGTCCTTTGTTAGAAAGATACTGATGGGAAGGAGCATGCATTTTACCGTAGAAATGAGAGACGAGCAATTTCAGGTTGTTTGGACAACAATAAATTCAGCCAAAAATGTATCATGGAAGCATTGGGTTTGGGTTTGGGTTTGTTTTGGGTTTTGTCTTTGCAAAGAAAAGCTTTGGGACAGGGAAACCATTTGAGGTCATAGGGCTTTAAAAAGGAACAGAAGAAGCTGAGAGGCAGAGCTTCTCCATCTGGACAACTGATTTGATGTAGAACTCGGGGGGGCTGAAAGCTCCCCGCTCTAGTTGACTAGGAGAAGGAGCATGACGTTAACTGAAAAGGAAGTCTACCAACCAATGATGTGCACATGAAACAGAGCTTCGATTTACAATGTAGGGTATTTAAAACCTAAGATTTTCTCCGCGGGATTTTCTCTTTTCTGAACTGGTGATTCCATTTGACACCAAAGGTTGCTTTTTACTGCTTCCTGTCTTGCCCCGTAGCCCCTTGATTTAAAATACTACATGTAGCAAACATTATCCATTTGTTGAGTAAGAATATTTTCCCGTTTTATACATTAAAGTGCTTCTGACCAATATGAGATAATGTGTGTGACCACTGAGGTTGATGTAATTCTAGGAAAAAGCTAAGAAACTTGATCATTTTGTTGGCTTAAAACGTCTCCCATTATGATTTTTGGTTAGAAAATGACAAGCATTTACTGTTAGGGAACATACGAACAAGAACCCACTGCTAATGTGTATAGAAGTTTTCAGGCTTGTAGGATGAGAAGAGCTGAGCACACTGAAGGGAAAATTAAGAAAACTTTTACAAATGCTTCTCCCATGAGTATGTCCCACTGAAGAACTCAACTCAGCTTAAGGAAACATTCATAGCAGGAAATGCTCAGATCCTTCCCACTAGGAAACAAATCAGAGAAACAGGAAACATTCACAACCATCCGATGAATCTTTATTTTGTATCCTGGTAATAATAAAGCAATGAAAAAATTCAGAACCATCATATCCAATGTGGAAGGCCCTCATCACTCTAACTGTAGGGGATCCAGGTTAAAATGAATTACAATGAATAATCACTCTTGGAAAATACCTCTGTAATAAACTACACTATCAGAATTCTGGCCAGCTTTCCGTTACATTTTTGGTGATTTAAGAAATTCTGTTACAATAGATGACATTTCTGAGAGTGGAAATTTACTTACATGAAACCAAGTCTTAACTCTTTGAGTAATTTCTGGTTGGCAGAGGTGGACATCCTTCTTAGGCATTTAATTACAGTGATATTTTTAGTAGATATTTCAGTTAACCAAACATTAAGAAATTCTTAACTGAGTAACTCTTTTAGGTATATAAACTAGATTAAAGATTGAATTCTGTGGTGGCAAGTTTTGAGGAAAAGGCAGCTGTTATGTGGAAATGATTATTTGGGTCTTAGCCTAAGTAGGCAGAAAATAAGTCTTTACTGAAATCTCTTCTCTCTTTGAAGGTCTAGTTGCAGCCATTTTGAATCTGAGCAATACTTGTGTTACAACAACTAGGTGAATATGCCACTGTGGTTCAGTGTTAATAGGGACTAATGTGTGGTTTAGTAGCAAGTTAGAACTGTTTCACATTAGGATGATTTTACAGCAGACAGTTTTATAAGGAGAATGGAATGAATTAAATAATAACTTGAATTAAAATATCTTTTATATTCTCTGTGTTCCCTTGGAGCTGATGACAAACCTAGAGAAGCATGCTGGAACAAGCAGACCAGAAAATTACATTCTTCTAATTCTAGCTTTGTGAAGCAGGCACAATTCAAAGCATTAAACTCAAGTGTTTTTTTGTATATTTTCTTTTTGCCATTTTTCTCTTCTGTCTCATCCATTTTTGTGTTGCTATAATAAAATACCTGATGCAAAGTAATGTATAAAGAAAGGAGATTTATTTGGTGCATAATTTTAGAGTCTGAAAGTTCAATTTTAGGTGACTCCATAAATCTGTCTTCTGATGAAGGCTTTCTGGCTACATCACAACATGTTGAAAGACCTCACGTGGTGACATGATGGTAGAATGAGAGAGACAGACAGACAGATAGACAGACAGAGAGACAGAGAGATACAGAGTGAGTGAAAGGAAGGGAGAGAGAGGGACCAAGGGTGACAAGACAGGAAGCAAGAGACTAGAAGGGGCCAGACAGACTCACTGCTTTACAACAACCCACTTTCACGGGAACTAATCCACTCCCATCCGACCTCACTTACTACCACAAAATATCACAAATCTATTCATAAAGGAGGTGCCTCTATGACTTCATTGCCTTTTATTAAGCCCACCTCTTAGAGGTTTTTCCACACCAGCATCACCACAGTGAGGACCCTGCTTCCAGCACGTGAACCTTTAGAGGACAAATCATATTCAAAGCACAGTACCTTCGAACTTCATGCACTAGCCAAGCTTTATAAGGTCATTAAAAATGGGACTTTTGTGAACTGAATGACCAGGGGAGGGAAAGACAGGGCTGGAAAGACTCTTAAGTAAATCAGGTCTTGTGCTTTGCCTCTTGCTGAGCCCCACTGAACTGCTGCAGGCTCTCAGTAGGATAGATGTTCAGCACCATTTTCATAGGAAAGACACCAAACCACACCAGACTATTTGTTTTTGCTTTATTCTCATAGAAAGGAGCTATTTCGTTTACTTAGTGAATTGATAAATTCTTGAACTAAGTTCTGTTTTGTATCCACCTTAAATTCACCCTGTAGACCTATAAGAGCAGTTTCTCATTCATTTCTTGGGAAGGAGACGACCTGACCACAATCCTCCTTTGATACTGAAACCTATTTAATTTGACACAAAGAACTTTTTAAAATGAAGGAAAGTAACTTCCTAAAAATTACTAGCAAAAATGAACATATATATGAACTAGCATAGAAAAGCTCTTTCTGATGTCCAAAGTATGAACTTTAAAGATTCACATATTTAGCTATATATAAATTTACAACATGTATATGTTACAGAGCATGATAGAAAAAACAAAATGCTGATGATAAACAAGGAAATAATATTTTAGTCCATACAATTATTATATTATTTGTTATATTTATGTTCCTACAAAAATACCCAAAAATGAGATTAAATGAATAAAAATAATACAGAATTATAAAGAAAATAGAAGAGACAATGGGCAGTTACACATGCTAGTTAAGTAAAGTGTAGATGTTCTATTTCTTGTGCTGTAATCATGAAGGTCTCTTTTACTGCACAAGTGAGACCTGAGGCAGGGGAAGCTCAGCCCTAGCTCTTGGAGACAAGAGTGCTCTGGTCAGAAGGAGCAACAGATGCAAAGTCTCTCAGAGGGGAGATGCCTTAACTTGTCTTGGAACAGCATGTCTGTATTCCTGGAACCAAGAGAATGGGCAAAGCATAGTGAAATACAAACTGAGAGGTGGCCAAGGTCACTGATAGCCTTGAAGGCCACGATAAAGACTTTGTTTATTATATTGAGCAAGACCAGAAATAATCAGTGATTAGGGTGGAAACTGATGGAATCCAAATTACATTTGACAAAGATCACTGACTCCTGGGTGCAGCATGGAATTTGGGAAACATGAAAAGAGCTGAAAGAACAAGCAAAAGACCATAGTGAAAGGTATGGAGGAGGTGAAGGAGGTGAGAAGTGGCCCGGTTGTGGGTATTGTTTAATGGTTGAGCCAATAGAACTTGCTGGTAGATTTGATGCTGGATGGAGAAACCAGATTAAGGTCACAGATAATTCCTCTAAGATTTTGGGCCTAAACAACTGGAAGAATGGCACTGCCCATGTAAAGATAGTAATACTGTAGAGCAGAGGGTTATGGACTGTGCTTGGGGGAGCAGAAAGAATCAAGCACTTGGTTTTGGACTTACTAAGTATAAGGGGTCTACTAGACAGCTAAAAAGGGAAGGGGCTAGGCAGTGTGAGAGGGAGGCTATGTAGAAGTTGTCCAGAAGTAGACAAACCAATCTGCTCATTGCCAGCAGAAGATGCTTGGTTTGAGCTGTGATTGAGGAGCTGGGGATATAGCTCAGTGGAATAAGCGCCTGCCTAGCAAGCGCAGGGTCCTGAGTTCAATCCCCAGTACCGCCAAAAAAAAAAAAAAAGAAAATGTTTTATTGGGCTGGAGGTACAGCTCAGTGGGCTAAGTGCTTGCCGCTGAGCACTAGGGCCCTGAGTTCGATCCCCGGTCCCGGGAAAAAAAAAAAAAAAAAAAAAATTATTGAGCTGTGATTGAGTGGAATTTCCCTGGGGATGAGGTTGAATCAAAGTCTCAGTTGTTCAGCACTCACTTAGTTCCCACAGTCAGGAATATGTTATGATGTCGTGGAGAAGACTGCAAAGGGCCATCAGAGAGAATCAAGGGTGACAGTATGGCCAACCAGGAAAGAAACATCTGGAGGGTATGGTGTTCTTAAAGCAAAGAGAACATTTTGAGACAGGAGATGAAACAGGATTCAGGTTGGAGAAAAATGGTACCAGGACATGACCATTGGATTGCGCTATGTAGGGTCATTGTAAGAGCAGATTCAGTGGCACGGTAAGAAAAGAACTCAGTCTCTGTGGGTTCTATGGCTTGTGTCTATGTGCCACCCCCAAAGCCTCATGTAGTCGTGGGGGCTGCTTTTCAGAGGTGGCTGGATCTAGAGTGTGTGGTGCTGGGATTAAGGGTGTGTAGTTACTAACTCAGCCCACTAGTTAGTTTGTCATACTTCTGGCTAGTATTAATTAAAGGGGTGTGTGTGCTACACCTGCCCAAAGTTGGGTAGCCTTCATAAAATATAAGGGACAGAAAGAGGGATAATGTGTTTTCACCTGTCTGCTTGCCATAGACTATTTCTTCTCTGCCATGCCACCCTGCCTTGGAACCAGCCAACTATGGACTAAAACCTCTACAAACTGTAAACTAAATAAACCTTGCCCCGCTTAACTTTGGGTGTTGGGTATTTTGTCTCAGCAATAAAAAAAGTAACTAAGTGGGGTCAAGGAAAAAAAGATAAGAATAGAAATAGCAAGTAAAAAAAACCCTTTTGATGAGTCTTCCTGTAAAATCCCATCCATCTTTCTTTCAGAGGAAAGGGGTAGTACCCGGAGAACACGAGGGGGTGGTTGATTGTGGGAATGGCCCATTTCTTTACCTTTCTCTACATCTTTGAACTTTGCCTTGTAACTCTGCAATGTCCTTCCAACATGGGTGGAGCCACCACAACCACCCACCCTTAACAAGCTGTGTTAGAGCCTGAGAAAAAGCTTTGGCTTGAATAAATTTGAAATGATGATGTGCTGGCTCCAAGCCTAGACATAGACTTGGGCTCTTGTGTTTCTGTCGTTACCATAAAAATGTGCCAGGACCTACCTACTTTCCCAAGAGGAGGAGTCAGTGATAACACTGAGATAGCCTTAAAGATGATAGCTATGGCACTAAGCCATGTTGTAATCTGCTGTGAAAATTTTGTTAACAAATCCCCAAGCCAATACATATTCTTCAGCAATGTTTTTGAGATTCTTATATACCACTGTGCTTCCATAAAACAAAAGCACAAATTACATTTCCACTACATGATTTTTCTGCTTATTTACATTAACTAAAAGAATATATTTTATGACATGAGAAATGGTGCAATGCAGAGTGGATTAGGTGGTGGAATTACTTTTCTAAAATATAATTTCATCTACTCGAAGTATGTTCACCAGCATACTGGGACACCTTTACAGAATTCTCAATGTCAATCCATTACTTTAGAATCTTGGAAGAAGAATTCATCTCCAAGTACCATTATCCTTGGTAAGGATTTTGTATACTTTTGCCCAAATTCCCCCAATGGTAACATTTTGTAAAACTACAATATAATATGGCATTAGGGTTTGGGTATGAAATGTCCCTTAAAGACTCATGTATTGAAGACTTGGTCCCCAAAATGGTTTGTTCAGAGGTGGGAATTTTTGGAAATGACTATATCACGAGGCTGTGATCTCATCAATGGGCCAAACAATCGATTCATAGGTTAAGGACCGAGCGGACTGTGGGAGATGATGGGAACTGTGGGAAGTAGGGCCTCATGAGAAGAAGTCAGAGACGTGCTCTGATAAGGGCATGCACACTGGCCTGCGCACCTCCCACCCCAGCTCCCCGCCAGCCTCTCCCTCCATTCCATTCTGCCCTGGTGTTTCCACCTCACCACAGGCCTAAATGCAATGGAACCAACTAACTTTGGATTTAAACCTCCAAAACCATGTGCAAAATAAATCTTTCCTCCTTTAAAGTGTTTTTCGCAAGGATTTTGTCACAGTTGTAGGATGCTGACTAACATATAATATCCTTTGTATTGACATTGAATCAATCTATTGATCTTACACAGAGCTCCGGAGTTTTCTGTGTACTCAATTGCAATATAACTTCAAAGACTATACATTATCCTAGTGTATCAGAGGCGATGTCAAATTTTCTCAGACAGTATCATATTTGGGGCATTAGTATGTTTTTATTTTTATTATAATAAAGAAAAATTCCATAACATTTTAATGTAAATATTATTGTATACATTTGTTTCATTGATTAAATTCCTACACACTGAAATATTATGTCAAAGAATTTATCCATTTCTAATAATTTTGTTTAATTCTTATTAAATAAGTACAACTTAGCTGGACAAATCTTATTTAATAATCAGACCTTAATAATTCTCTGTAACACACAGTAGTATCCCCAGGTAAAAAATATTCTTGACTTCTGTATCTATTAGCTACCATTGCACAACTTACCATCTTACAGGACCTTTAAAAAAGAATGATTTACACACACACACATACACACACACACACACACACACACACACCTCATTTTGAGCTACCATAACAAAATGACCTACACACCAGAGACTTTTTTTCTCATAGCTCTGGAGACTAAATTCTGAGTTCAATTAGACTTTGAATTCTGCTCAGGGCTCTCTTCCTGGTTTGTATATGGCCCCTTCTCATAGTGTCCTCATGTTGGTAATAGACATGGGCAAACCAGTTCTCCAGCATCTGTGTTTATAGGTGCTATTATCTCATTATGAGGACCCTACCTCCATGACCTCACCTGTACTTGGTGAGGTCTCCCAGACTTTCATCTTCAAATTCCATCCACTGGGGTTTAGAGTCAGCATACAAATTTTGATGGGGGAGGGGTACAACTCAGTCCATGATTATATATATATATATATATATATATATATATATATATATATTTGAAAGCTTCCAAAGTCAAGAAAGAAACAATTCAGTAGTAACTTGTTGCTGATAGAATTGCAAGAAATTCTAGAACTTTATTCTTTGTGTTTGTTTCCCAAGTTGTATTACTGACCATATACTATACAGTACTTTCATTTATAAAATATTAAATTTTTTAAAGAAGAGGATGCTATAATGTAGGAAATACAAATGGTTGGCATGTTTAGTAGAAAAGGTTGGGTGGCATAGAGCACATTACTAATTGAGAAAACAGATTTAAATTATATATTTGTATAAGCAAATTAATATCAAACTAAAGAACTTTTACTGTGCATGATAGTCGCTATGATCCCCACTTATTCTTTTTCAAAGTAATCAAATGTGGGTACAAGTAATGAAAGTAACACAAGATTCATCTGCCTTGTACTGTCCACTTACACCTGCTTAGGTAAACACCTGAATCTCAGCTGTGTAAGCTTTTCCCTAGAACCTACGCCATGCCGGCACCTCTGCGTGATTGCCTTTCTCCTTTCTGCTCACAGAGGAAGCCAATTAGTCCTTCATCTTCTCCTAGTCTGCTACTGCTTCGTCCATCCAGAGCTACTGTGGGCTCGCAGCTGCACTGATGTGCCTGGACAACTAAATGAAACAGAGTTTAACTCATTTTATTTTTTTCTGTACTATGCTGACCAGTGGGATTTCTTTACTATTTTACCACATCAAAAAAATTATTTTTCCAGTTGGGACACAGAGTAGGAATATTAACAAGTGACACTAATCATTAAAGTTTCTGTCTACACTTGCTTAGCTTTGGTTGGTTTGGGGTGAAAATAGCTTCTTTCCCTCATGTATTTTTTCTCTGTGTTGGAAGCATTTTCCACTGTGATGGTGGATTGTGTGAACTTGAGTGAGAAAATCTCAACTAAATCAGCTCAGCAATTCCACACCCTAGGCTGTGGAAGAACTGCCCTAGGGCCGCTGGTCTCCTGGGTGGTTTCAAGGGGAAACGAAGATGGCTGGGTCTGTTTCTCTTTCTACGGAGGAGCTCGAGTCCTTGCCTTCCCCTTGGATGTCATCTCCTGGCTTCTAGAGCAGACTCCTCAGCCTTATATCTCAGACCCATTGGCCTCCTGATATGGGCTTGTACAGGATGCTGCAGTGACCTTTAACTGGAATCTTTGGATCTCTAGTGTGCAGACAGACCCTCTGCACTCTTCCACATCTGACTCTGTGGGTGGCCTTTGTAAACCAACCTTGTAAATTCTTGTGTATTTGTATCTCTGATATTATATCTGTTTCTCTAGTAAACACTGACTGTGACATCCAGCATCCAGTTTGTGGTAAGCATTGTGTTAGGCCCTAAGGATGCAAAGACTGATACAGAGTGATTGCTGTCTCTAGGCACCCAACCATCCCTACCTCAGAGGGAAGTAAGTGGTGAAAAGAAGAGTTGCCTAACTGCAGAGCTACTTTCCCACATCTGTCCTGTGGCCTTGGAATAAAATGAGATTACATAGCCCTGCTGACCCAGACACTGTTACGTTTGTGAGGTCTCCAGCCCACCCGCCCCACTGCTCTGCCTTCCTTTCATTTGCCTTCCTTTTCTGCTCTGAGGGCAGCACGCCCACCCCTGCTCTGCTCCTCTCACACCCGAGTCAGGCCTCCTCACTGACAACTGCTCCTCTAACAGCTTTTACGGGCGTCTTCCTGGGAATCAGCCAGCACCAGCCTCAGGACTCCCCATCTCCTCCTTTGTATGTAGCACAATCTTCCATCTAACCAGAAAGACGTGGTTTTTTAAACTTAAATTTCCCTTCACACAAAGGTTTAAATCAAGAGTAAAAACTGTATTTTCAAATCACAAAAGCTTTTGCAAAATTAAATATGTTTGAAAAATAGGTCAAGAGGCTTTCTGAGAGCGAGAGTCGGTCTTTCCGTTCTGAGTTGGATGCATGGCCCACATGCGAGCTCCTTCCGCGTGTAGCAAGCCAGGGGTATGCTAGCTGGAGCTTTGATTTCTTCGGGTAGGAGCAGTGTGCCCTGGGGGCGGGCTGAGTAGCTGGCAGTGGTGGCAGTAGTTCCTAGTTAGAGTTTGGGCCTTGAACAGATCACCAAACTCTTTGGCTCTCATAAAATGAGGATGGCAACCAGCTTAGCCTATACCAGAACCTGGAGATTACATGTCTCAGACTTCCACAGATGTGTGGGTGACACATGCCTACCCAATTAATCTTTTTCTTATAGGTAAAATATGGTATTTGGGAGGAAGGGATGAGAGAAGAAGAATTATCTATATCTTTAACTTTGTAGGAAAATTTGAACTACATGCTGAACTACATGTTGCAAAGCAGTGTTTTGAGCACTACCCATTCCGTACATCTGTTGTGGTTGGCCAGTAATGGTGGGCAAATTCTCAGCAGGTGATGGTATACAGAGCTCCACCTCTGAGCTATAGAAGGAAAGTTTAGAATCAGCACTTTGCTTAAGATTATAACCCTATGTGTGGGATTTTTTGTTTGTCCTTAATTTGCTCCTGTGTGCTGTGTTACCCAAAGAAGAAGTGTATGCACGCACATACATATGTGTGCATATGTGAGAGGACAGGAGTGTTTGTGAATGTGTGCAGTGTGAGATCTAGGTATTTTTTCTCTCTTTAGTAAGTGTACATGTAGCACATGTGGATAAAAGCTGGAAAACTAACAAAAGTTTCAACTAAATACTAATTTTTAAAATTAGTTTTAAGATAAATGAAAATGACCGCTGATTTCATACCCACATGAAGTCACTGTATGCAGCTGCCTGTGGAGGAGTTCAGCTGGGATGTAGGATCATTGACTGCCGGTCTTGGTCCCACACTTGTGATCAGCTGCTTTTATCACCCTAGCCTGACGTCCACAAGAAGATACATTTTCCCAGGCCTGGGCTCTTGTCATCCCCAGGCCCCTGCATCTATTGGTTTTAGTCCCCTGAACCAGTCCTCTTTCACTTCCCTAATGAATATTCAGTTATTCTGCTGGCTTTTCTCTGCCTCTACCTTGATTCCCTGCCTTGACCACACAAATTACACAGACTTACACTAGCCTGAGTTTCAGTTATTCTGTATGAGTTTCAGTTATTTTGTGTGAACATTCAAAGTCAAGCCAGATATCCCCCTGCATGCCCAACCCCATCCACCTTCCACCTTTTTGTAGAATCAACAGTATTCTTGCTTCATACCTCTTGGACTCCATCTCACTGCATGTAAGTCACCTGAGAATCTTGTTAAAAAGAAGACTCTCCTTCGGTTACTCTTAAGAGGGATCTGAGAGTCTGCATTTCTAATAGCTTCTCAATAGAGACAGATGCAACTGGGCTTAGACCACACTTGGGGAGCAAGACTTCAAAGTGCACCAGAGGCTACCACTGAGAACACTCAGCAACATGATCCAGCCTCACCACAAGAGCCCCTTAAGCAGATGGAAGGAGTTAGTCCTCTGCATGAAAAAGAAATTCAGTGAGTCAGGTTTTGTTGCGGTGGGTGGGAGTTGACTGCAGTTCTTTCCAATTACAGATAAGCAAGAAGTTATTTTGAAAATAAACGAGAAATGTAATAGAGTAAAATTGAAGTTCGCTAGAAATATCTAGGAAATACTGGTCCTTTGGGATGTTAATAGGAGGTGTGTGCAAAAGGGATTCTTATACTCCAAGGAGTTCTAGAATCTAGACTCTAAATACTAGGTTAAACAAAGTTTAATAGGTTTTTCAGAGGTTTTAATAAGCTAATGTGCATTAAAACTCTCCAAAAAGGACATAAACCATGCAACATTTCCCAAAAATATTTTCCAAGGCAATCCCCCCTTCTATTGTTTTTCAGAAAGACTAAAGCTCCATGGAATGCTGTTTGGGAAAGGACAGCGTAAGCTCATGTTGGGGTCAAATTCATTGACATTCTTAGCTTTTTCTCCAGTTATGTCAAATATTACAATTTGGAAAAATATTTGTTTTCTCAGATTCATTTGTAATTAATTTAGATTTTTAAAAGCACGTTCAGAAGTCTTTAAATACCTGGCCACTGATATACATGGTATACTTACTAATGTCACATATTTCTCTCGAATGTTGTCTTAAATACACACATCATGTCATCTGTTCATCTCTGCATCACATCAAGACTGACAGCTGTTTCTTGCCCATTGTTCCCTCCTTATTATATCAGGAGAAGGGTTGGGAAAAAAGGCATTTGTTTTTTAAAGGGCATTTAAGATGATGAAAAGAACATACTTTTCTTATTGCCCACAACCGCTAATAAGAAAAGTCCAGCAGATTGGCTTGATTAAACATGCCTGCTTAAGCCTAAGAATTTTTCTTTGAGATTCAAAGTTTGAAGAGATAGCAGGAAAAAGACAGGACCAGTAGACCTAGAAAGCAAACGTTTCTTCGGATCGTGCTAAAGGAGAAAGATCATCAATCCTACATGCTGGCAAAGATTTCCTTCTACAAAAAAGTCATAATGCTCTCTAAGAGTCTTCTTTTTGCATTGAGAGTGAGGCATGAAGCTGGGGTTTCTGGGTTCTGTTGCAAGCAGGCAGGAAGAGACATTTTGCAAGTCACAACCCTTAGGTAAAGTAGGACCTTCAAGTCCACAGTGCTGGCATCAAATTAACCAAATTCTATTGGGCTTAATGGGGAAGATTAGATCAAAGAGATGGAGTAAGTGCAAATGTGTACATGTGTATCTATGTGGGAGTGTCTGTGTGTTTCTGAGATTGTTGGTCCTGGAATTGGAGATGGGTGCTTTCAGTAATGAAAGAACAGGAAATATTACACTTTAAAACTGAGAAAAGTGGGAAAACATCCCTTTATTATGGTAGCATATCATCCTCCCTACATCTTTCCCACTCCCTGAATTTGTTGGATTTCAGACCTGCCAGAGTATTGAAGTTGCTGTGCTACTGCATTAGTGGCTTTCTTCTAAAAATCTCACTGGCCCAAGAAGAAGTCGACAACTAAGTGGCTTATTAGAACTTTTCTTAGTCTAAAACATTGCAACGATAATTGTTAAGAAACATAAGTAAAGGAAAGGAAGGTGCTTTGTGCTTATCTTTTCTTCCGATTTAGCGCTTTTCCTTACGTTTCCCTCAGTTATCTACAGATCTGAATACAAAAGCCAGAGCCCATTTTCTGAAACAAAAACTCAAAAGAACACATTTTTGCCAATTTAAGTACATCTTGATGAAATAGTTGAGAACCTACTTGCAGTATTTAAGTTATAATTTATATCTATGTATATTAGTTGCATAAAGCTGAGAAGGAAGTTATATACCCTTATTAATTTGGAAGTATTGCCGTACTCTTTTCTGACATTTCTGATCCACATTTGTCACATACATTTTTGGCTGTCTAAAACTTTGCCATCACAGAAATTCTGTTTGATTTTTAAACAATTTTCTAAAGCACATTATCTTTTCTGTCATGCAAGTGTTTGCAGCACAGCACTATGTATGTGTGTATATATGTATGTATGTATTTATCAACACTAGGAATTGAACGTAGGGCTTTCAGGCTGAGCTATGACTCCTGCTTTTTAAATTTTTTTTTTATTTTGAGACAGGATCTCATTAAGTTACAAAGTTGCCCAGGCTGGGGGTAAATTTCTGATTCTTTTGCCTGAGTCTTCCAGAATGTTGGGATTATACATATATACATACCACCGTAAATCTTGAGTTCGCTGACATAGACAAATAATAGATTAACCAAAGAAACTTTACTTATGACTCCATACGCATGGCCTGGAGAAAAGTTCCTGAGGACTCTAGGTGTGGTGTTTGATTTCAGTCTCTTTCTCTGTGATACGTTTTATGTTTCTTACTTAATGGAATTTCAGGAAGAAGATTAAAGGCAATTATGTTCTTCTTAAGTGGATCTAGTATTTAGGTAGATAAAACACCTTCAAGAAAGCCCTTTCCTGTGCTTTTGCAGTGCAAACAGAAACAGTGAATGACACGCAGGTTTTGGAGGGAGGTTTATTTTCGTCAACAGGCACTGATCAAGATCATTCCAAATATCAGGCCCTCATCTCTGGCGGTCGAGGGCTTATATGAAATAAGCAAGCCAGAAGTACAGAGGCAGATTGGCTTGTTAATTGAGGACTGGCTCTTACAATATGCATCACAGTGACCAGCAATTTCTAAGAAACAAAAGTAACAGGAACTGTAACCAGAACTATTACCTGGGCAACAAACTGAAGCATACTGGCTGGGGGAGGGGACGTCTTCTGCTACATTTCTCCCCTCTTTTAGTTTCCCCAGCAAATCTTTGCTAGGCATGTTACATGTAACAAGACCCAACTAGAAGTATTAACACTGGGAGTGTCAGTGGTCCTAGGATAGGCCCCATCCAAGGTGCCCAAGACTGAATATTCCCATGGAGAATTTGTAGTTTGTTTTTCTTATTATAGGGTTTCTCCCCAACTTGACTCTGAAAAGGGAGTGAAGGAGTCAGTCTGATCTAGGAGAATGTCCTATTGTGCTTTGTTCACTCATCAGATCTTCATCATTTTCACAGGCCTTCGTGGTTATTTTCTACTCTCTTAGGGCAACCATCCACAGAGGTTAGGCAAAGCAAGGACTAGTGTAAGCAACCTGAAAAGGCACAAAAATAATGCAGTCAGGTATGGAACAGTCCTGTGGACAGTGTCTTCAGGCTTCATTGTTGCATAGACTGGTCAGCGCCTGGAGTGACCAGAGCAGGGTTTTGAGTGTGTCTTGGTTACTTTTCTCTCCTTGCTGAGACAAAATACCCAACACCCAAAATGAAGAAAGGAAAGGCTTATTTAGCTTACAGTTTGTGGAAGTTTCAGTCCATACTTGGCTGGCTCAGAGGCAAAGTGGCAACATGGCAGAGGTCAAACGTTCAAGGCAGCAGAACACAGCAAAAACCGTAAGAGCAAAAGGGAAGAATGGCTGCAAGTAGCGCTTACATTGTAAACATGCTACCCCCAACCCGGGGGGTGTGTAGCATTCACATAACCTCCACGCCCTCCACTTCCACAGGCTCGGGGCTTCCTGCTGAGTCACTCAGCCAAACTCTAGACTCCCCAAGTTGACACAATGTATCAACCATAACAGAGTGCATTGTCTCTTCAGTGTAAGCCCCAGGGGAGCTGTCTAATCCAGGCATATTCTTTAGAACTCTGAAATTATGAATCTAAAGCTTGATTTCTGAAACCTGTAGTGGTAGTCATTATGCACCTGGGTTATATGTGTGTGGAGGAGTGCCTACAGGTATAGATGATCTTTTAGCTAAACGTTTGTGGAGCTAGTAACAAGCTGTTTCTGTAGAGTTATGCTTTATTTTTTCAACTTTTTAGAGCTTGTGGCCTGTATGCTGTATGTGGTTTTTATTTAATTATTTCTGCTACAAATGCAGGCCCATTGTCTCTGTCAATGATCAAGGGTAGGTCATATCTATGGATGATTTTGCACAACAGGACCCTACAAACTTTTATTGCCCTCTCAGCTAGGGTAGGGAACACCTTAGGCAAGCTGGAGTTGGTGTAGACTAGCATTAAATCTATTGGTATATCTTAGTAGAGGTCAGGGCCAGTGACATAGACACTGAAGCCTAATCTGACTGCAGGGGTATAGGTGCCAGCACTGTGGCCTGAGCTTGAAGAACATATGGTGGGGGCAGGTCTGGCTCTGATTAAGACAGATCTTCTGGGAGTACCAAGTAAAGTTTTCCTGGCTGGGGTTGATGTTTTAATCAATTGGATCTCAAGAAGGGGCTCAGGATTTGCATCACTGGTGGCAGGTTTCCAAACAGCAGCAAGAAGTAGTAGTAGGAGAGCTTTGGCTAAAATAACTTTGTCCAAGGTGACCACATCATATCTAGCCTGTCAGACTCTATTCCTAACAGTTACTTTCATCCACAAACAGGTTGTATCCAACATCTGTCAGGGAGTTTATTTTTCAGTCATGGTCAGTTGGGCCCAGTTTGGTGGGCAGGTATGTGGCAGGATTGAGTGGTCCACAGTTATCCAGTACATCATGTGGTACTTGGAGTGTTAGGTCTTAGCCTAAGGTGAGCTTGTCAGTTTTCTAGATTTGAAGGACAGTGGCTATTAGAGCATGAAGGCAAAGCGGGAATGTAGTCCTTAGTGACTAGATCCAAATATTTGTACAGGTTGGCCACTGGTGCACCCAGGGGCTGACAGTCTAAGTAAGCATCATTGCTTTTGTGAACTCAACGATTCAGATTCTATAGAAGCTAGCAACTCCAAGAAATTTTCTAAGTTTCTTTCTTGTAATCAGTTTCTGCCAGGTTTTGCAGATTTGTGCCTTTCCAGCAGACGGCTTGGGTGTCATTAATCACAAGTACAGCAATATTTTGTGCTGGGAAACTATCAAGATCTGTTCTGAGGGCTTCTCCAAAGACAGTGAACAAGTTTTGAACCTCTAGGAGGTTTAGTCCACAGGAACCCATCAAAGGCAGGAGAAAGCATTCTTTAGGTCCAGACAGGTATACCAGCAGGATGTAGGTGAGGGCTGCAGACTGAGGCAATGTGTACAGAGGGCAATCGTGGTGGCATTAGCATTTTGGAAATCTGGAACTGGCTTTATAGGCAAGACAGGTGTATTTTAGCAGTTTAACAGTCTATAAACATTTTGAAGTCTTGAAACCTCATTTTCTTTTTTTCTCAGAGGACCATGATGGATCTGGAAGGGGCAGAGAAACAGGGATCCCTGAGCCAAATCTGTTACTAAGGCCTCCCTAAAAATAATGGGCCCTTGTGGCAATTGAGTAATAGTCCAAACATTGTACATGGGTTGGGAACCATAGACTGCAAGGTAATGGCTGTGTTATTGATGGCACACAGATCTTGCCCAAGGTGATTAACAGTCTATGAGGCTGATGTGTGGCTGGATGCCTGTTTGTGCTTCCTGTGAAATTTTGCAGCAACAGGGGTCATGGTGAGGCAGTATAGTTGATGGGCAGGCCTGGAGGTGTCTTTAGCCCATACCCCTGAGAGCAGAGTTTTCAGAACTTCAGAACTGTGGTTATCTATCCCAGGCTGGTGCAGGTGTCATCTTCCTCATGGGGAACAGTCAAACTTGAAGCTGCAGGGTTAAATTAGAGGGAGGCTGACTGGCTTGGTGCAAAGGACAGGGTCACTTCTAATTGAAGAGGTCTCTTTCCAGAAGCAGGATGGGGACCAGTTTATACAGGAATTCATATTCGGTGAGATGTCCTCCCAGGCAGCAAGTTTGTGCCTGGCAGAAGGGGTGAGAGGCAAGAGACCCAGTTGCCCCAATGATGGTAACTTTTTGACAGAGGGCACTTTTGAAGGCAGAGAGTTCTGTTCCATTGTCTACCAGGAAAGTCAGGTTTGCTCCTGACTTTTATAATGACATCAGACTCTTGAGCCCCCAATTTGATAGAGCTTGGTCTGTCCTATACATCCAGGCAAGACAGACAGGGCAAGGAGAGGTTTAGGTTGAGGAGGACCTGGATAATTGGGTTTCGTTGTGTCTTGCAGATAGAGAGGGCATTTATTTTTTGTGTCCATAAGCCTAATAACTTGTAGCCAGAGGGTATGATTATCTATCATACTGGATTTTGTTATGGACATCAGGTACTTTTCCTTTATCAGTTTTCTGAGTAACAGTGTTTTATGGGCTTTTCACCTTTGAGAAGTGCTCAACTGGATTTCTTTCTAGGCAGAGTGACTTTGGAAAGCCATAGCACCTCATTTGTAGGTACCGACAATCCAATTTTTCCTCAGTCAAAATGTGAAACTCAGAAGGAATTGCTGACAGTAATTTCATTAGATGATTCCATCTGACCAGGATAGAATCAGAAGGCTCTAGAAGGAGGGCCTCTGTGGCCAAATGCAGGCAGTGGCTAAATGGAACCAGTTCAGTTGGCTGGAAGTAGATGAATCTGGAGTGGGAAGTGAAGCTGTAGTGTTGGCAGCCACTGAAGCAGCCAACAAGGGTGCCAAGGCAGAATTCTCAGGAAGCATAGTCCTCTTTTTCCCTGAGATGTAGAAAATGGTTTGGTTGCATTTTTAACTACATAAAAGTCCTTTTTCCTGTAGTCAGGGACTGTCAGCTTTGACTAATTAATTCCCATCTCTGACTTCCTAATGTGTGTGTTCTGTACCCTTGAAACAAACAAAGGGTGGGTGCCCCTCAGAGAGTGACCATGCAGATGCCTGGCTGTACCCCTCATGAGAAATTAGGTGTAAGATAGCTAAGGAGGGTGTGAGGCTTCTGTTATGCCCCATGTTGAACCCCAAGGAACCGCAGGTGAGGGCCTAATTAGCCACCACAGCCAGTGCTTCCCAGTCTTCCCAGGCTGCACAGATGGAGCAGCCTATTGTTTGCACTGTAAATTCCACTCACTCACACATTCATTCAGCAGGCACTCAGAGGTCCAACACTCCAATCCCTTCCTTTGAGGGTGATCCTGACTAAGGAGAGTTGATCTACTCCCTTTCTGCTCTAGCTGAGCAGGACTGACAGAGAGACAAACGAAGGTGCCTCCAGGGGTCTTACTGGAATCAGACAGGCAGGCAGGCAAGCAAACAGACAGACAGACAGACTGTGTCTGCCTCCCTTTGGCATGAAAACTGAGCATCATCGTCGTGTTTTAAAAGTTTTTCAGATGATTCTAACATGCAGACAAGGCTGAGAGCCACCAACCTAAAACAATAGCATGTTGCTGAGATCTTTTCTCCCTCTGAGGAAAAAAAGAGGTCGTTGGCCATTTTCTGGGAGAGAGAGAGAGAGAGAGAGGGGGAGAGATTGTGTAACCTGGTTATTAGCAGCAGTAATGCAGATGTGAGTGGAAACCATCTAATGGTATTGAATACTTGCTATCCTCTGGTCCATAGTATTATCTGCTTGAGAAGCCTCATCTTCCATACTCTGGAAACGCTCTTGAGAAGAGACCTTTACTACACAAGAGACCCTTACTGCATAACATGCTTGTCTTGGTTACTTTTTTCTCCTTGCTGAGACAGAGTACCCAACACCCAAAATGAAGGAAGGAAAGGTTTATTTCTAGGAGAGCCAGAGCATCAACACTTTTGAAAGTTCCCTAAGTGATTTTTTAATATTTAGCCAGACTGAGGATCAGTGTTTCAGATTATAAGACATGAGCCAAATGTTCTATCTCTACCTAGATGAGGCAAATGTCCTGATGTCCCTGAATAGGAAATTGCAAATATTAAATATTCAGTATGCAGCAGATTTTCAAAAGTTTTGCTTATATTCATGACTGTTGGTGTGTGTTTTGCCCTTCTGTGTTTTCAAACTTCCTTTGTCCAACCTTTAAAGCACCACCTCACTCGCACATTTGTAGCATAACTAAATCCTTCTGGCCAGACAGCACCATCCTGAGACAGGTGCAGGGAATTTAGCTCCCACCTGCCCCCCCCACTTGCTAAGGAGTGTATTCTTTTCACCTCTGTCCCCTGCCTGTGTTCTCCCCAGATTTCCTACATTGTACATCTTAGTCTTTAGTTAATAACACTAGGGACGTTCTGTTTCTGACATAACAGCTCTCCTGCATTTATCTTCTAATAAAGCCCACAAAATAAACTAATGATAACTTCCTTTTGACCATAGTATGTGCCATACATTGTGCTGAGAACTCGGTATAACAATCACTGAAGACTCACAAGAAACCTAGGAGAGACTGATTCAGTAGATGAGGACACTAAGACTTAAAGAAAAGTAACCTCCTTAATATCACCCAGGTAGCAACTTGTGAGCCTGAGACGGGCATTGTGATGCATCTGACTGTACCCTCTAAACTCTACGATGACTTCTCGGATGTGCAACTTGAACAGACACAGGAGAATCCTGTGCTTCGAGGGCCTGACACTGACTTAGTCCTCTCTGTCACTGTCTTGAATATCTTAATTTTTGAACAACAAAGTGGTCTCACATCTTTATTTTGCCCTGTGCCCCCAAAATTAGGTTTGTAGCCTCCGCTCCTGCTAGAAACAGACAGACATTTTCTATCCTTTGAGAAATGTAGATGTACTAAAATCATGACCATTTAGAATAAATGTATTAAGAAGAGAAAAAAATAAATGTTTTACCATGAAATCAACAGATAGAGAACTAGCATTATTAATCTTTGAAGTTCTTAAATGTATTCAGAATGCTCACTAAGGCTTTTTTCTCTGTCTCCTGAATGGTCTGATTCTACTCATTCTTGATGTGTGAAGTAGGGGCCTGGTGTAGTGGTGCACACCTGTAACCTCAGCACTCAGGAGGCAGGAAGATCACTGGGCTATATAGTGAGTTCCAGGTCACCCTGGATTACATAGTGAGACCTTGTCTCAAATAAATAAATAAATAAATAATAAATAAGGAGAATCTAGGGGTAGTGGTACATGGTAATTCTATCACTTAGTAAGCTGAGGCTGAAGAATCACTAGTTCAAGGCCCACCTGTGCTACGTGAAGAGTCTGAGGATGGCCTAGGCTATATAGTGAGACTCTGTCTTAGAAAACAAGCAAAAACAAAATGAAGGAAGGAAGGATTATCACTATAAATGCTAAGTGAAATAAATCAGACTCACATGTGTAAACATCATATTGTTTCCCTGGTGTGAGAAACTGAAAGAGTAAATAAAGACAAAAATGTACAATAGATATTGTGAAATTTTTCCAAAGGAAAGAGAAACTAGGGTGGGGAAAGTGATAAAGGAAGGAAGGGAAAAGGAAAAGTAATACAAGATAGCTATACTACTAGTTTTTCTCAGTTCATTGAAAAGAAAGGTTTGTACTAATATCATTTGGACAATATTTTATGCTCATATTTTATACCCCAAGTAACTACTTTGATGCTGGCAATATGCAATGTATTAATTATTATTATTCTCCTATTATTTTGTTATGAAATTTTGTATTATTTTTTCCATAAAATAAAAAAGACACAGTTATTTACAGAAATTAAAAGGATAATGAGAACAAATATATGCCAAAATTGTAGCAACTTGGGTAAGGTGGACAAATTTCTTAAAAAAACATACAGCATACTAAATCTTACACAGGTGAAACTGAAATCTGAGTTGTCCAATATCATATTTTAAAATTGTTAAAAATGGAAGTGGTTCTTTAAAATACATCCATAATAAAAGCTTCAGTCCCAGATATTTTAACAAGAAAAAAATGTATCACATAAGGGGTAGAAATTTAATCCTTTAGGAGTGAGGAAGAAACTGCACATTTACATGAAACTTCAGAAAATACTGGGACAGAGGTCACTTTCCGATTCATTTTGTGAGTCCAGTAGAACCTTAATATAAACACGTCAAAGATATTCCTATACTGAACTTTAGATTTTAAATGTCCCCAAGGCTATATGTTAAAAGTTTAGTTACCAGCCTGTGTTGGCTACTGGGAGGTTAGGGAACCTTTAAGAGACAGACCCTAGAAAGAGCAGCTAAGGTCACTGGAGTGCGCCCTTGACGGAAACCGTGGAATCCCACCCTCTTCTTCCCCCTCTCTCTTCTTTTCTGTTTACCATGAAGTTGAGTAGCTTTACTCCGCCTGTGTTCCCCACCATGATGCCTGTATTTGTAGATGACATGGTTGTTAATATAGAAAATACTAACAAAGTTTTAAAATGTCTATTGTAACTAATACATTCATTTAACACCATGCAGAATAAAAGGCCAAGGCATATTTATTATATTTTTAAACTAGCAGCACATATTTAAAAAATGGTATAGGATTTTTTTCAGTTGCAATAGCACCAAAAATATTTGGGAATAATTTCAACAAAGAGCTATGAGACAATATAGGAGACATTAAGGATAGCTAAATAAATGGAGAAAAATACCATGTTAATTTGTGAAGAAATCAACATTAACTTGTTAATTCTAATGATCTGTGGGTTCAACGCAACCCCAATGATACTTCCAAAAGCATTTGTTACAGAATATAACAGCAGTATTCCAAAATTTATGCCAAAACAAAAAGTACCTAGAATGTCTACATAATCATTTAGAAGAAAGGAAAAATTAAAGGACTTTCACTAATTGACTTTAAGTTTACCAAAAGATACTATGGAACTGGCATAAAGATGAACAAATATATTATCAGAATACATTTGAGACATTTTGTTGCCGTGTTATTTTCAATAAAGATGCCAAAACATTCAATTAAGATGTCAAAACATTTCTCAATGGAAGAATGGATGTCTTTCAATAAATGATATTGGAACGAGTGAAAATCTATCATCTATAAGGTGGAGGGAGATTTCCACTTCTACCTCATGATGTATACAGAAATTAATTTAATATAGCCAAAGACCTAAACATTAAAGCTAAAAATGAAAAGCTTTTTTAAAACAAGTACAGGTGAACAGCTTAGTAATTTAAGAGTAAACAAAGATATTAAACAAAAATAAGGAAAGTAAGAACCACTAAAGAAAAAAAATTGATTAAACATCATCAGAATTTAAATACATATTCATCAATAGAACAAATGTAAAAATGACTAGATAAGTCACAAACTGGAAGAAAATATTTTAAATTATGTATGTGACAAAGGAATGCTATCCAAGATATATAACCACTTCCTCTAATGATAATCAAAAGACAAACAACCCAATAAAAATGGGTAAAGGATCTGAGCAGGTACCACATCAAGGAAGATATATGCAGAGCCAATAAGTACATGAGAAAATTCTAATTTCATCATTTGTTATTAGAGAAACTGAAATTGAAACCATGATCCAGTACAAATTCATTCCCATGACAAAAATTCTAAAAAGACTGAACACAAAATATGTTGGCAAGAATACAAAGCAGTCAGTGGTACTCTCACACTGTCCTGATGAATGCTTTTGTAAGTTCTGATACACCAAAGCATATACCTACATTAAAATCCAGCAATTCTACTTGTAGGCATTTTCCCAAGACAAATGAAATACAAACTTACGAAGGAGCCTGTATGTGAAAGCTCACAATATGTAACACCCAAAGCCAGGAAACAGCCTAGATGTCCATCAACAGAAACACAGGCTGTAGTATGTCCATACAAAGAACACTACTGGTACTTTGATAAAGACAAACAACTGACAAAAGTGTGCAGTGTGGTTGAATCTAAAACACATTATACTGAGTGAAAGAAGCCCTACACAAGAGTCCACATTACACTAGTCTATTGATATAAAATTTGGGAGTAGGCAAAGTATTCTGACAAAAGTCAGAACTGAGATCTCTTCTGGATGAAAGCAGAAACAAACATAAGAACTTGTCAGAATAATGGTAACTTGCAAATTTTGATGGTGATTTAGGTCACATGGTGTATGCATTTGTCATAACTCATCAAATCATGCCTGTATGACTCATGCATTACATGCTACGCAAATTTTACCACAAAAGAAAAAAATAACCTTAAACAAGTGTTGAATGCCTATAAATACGTAAGAATTCCCATTAATGGAAAGCATACAGAAACATTTAGAGGACAATGTACTCATGAGTATATCTCACTTCAGCCTTAGAAATTGATTGATAAATATATAAGATTGATAGATATACTTTCAATTGAAGTGTCATAACATTTTAATGGTAGAATCTTCCCTTTTCAATGTAAAATTATATCAACTTTTTGATATGTCTGAAATTTTTCATCACAAAATTTTTGAAAACCTTCCATAGTAACCACTCAATCGTTTAAAACCTGGACCCACAAAGATTCTTCGGTGGAATATTTTATCACTGAAATTGTTTAGAATAGCCGGCACATGGTGATAATAAAAAGCAGATCAGCTTTTGGTCAAGTTTATTATTGTTTTTGGATTCTCAATAGCATGCACACCCTTATTGCCTGCATCTAGGGTGGGCCCCCATTACATTCTCTTGGTGCATGGTTAGTGTCATGGAATTGGAAAAGCACAGTGACAAGAATCAAAGCCAGATCTGCCCAATTCTAAAGCTCTTTCCATGCCAATAAACTCTTTCCACACTATCCTCTAGCGATCCTGTGAGTTATACAAAGATGAAAAAGACATAATTCTTCCCTACAAGGAACTCACAGTATTGTGGAGCAGATCCACATTTACATGTTTCTGATTCATTTAATGACTATTGTAGATTTTCAAATGACAAGCTGGGGGGACATGGGAAAGTTTCTTGGAAGAAGTGATACCTCAGTTGTTCAGTGCTCCCTGCTTGGACCAATTTGGTGACTTCCCGAGTTCCTAGGCTCAATTCCCATGTCCATAACATGGCCCAGTTCCTATATTGTCTGGTCCATTTCTACTTTCCTATTCTTGTCTTGGTCATTGTTTGATCCTGTTGTCTTCAGTTATACAAAATACTGATTAATTTTTGAAGAATAGAGATTTATTTCTGGAGGCTGGGAAGTCCAAGACCGAGGGGCTGCATCCAGAAAGGGCCAACTTGCTGCTGCAGTCCATGTTGGAAAGCTAGAGGATGAAAGCAGCACAGGAGAGAGAGACAGAATGGGAGGGAGCTGATCCTTTTATTAGGAACCAGCACGGCTGCATTAATTCATTCAGGAAGGCAGAACCTTCATGGCCTAAACACTTCTGAAAGGCCTTAATGCTTAATATGGTTGCTATGGCAACTAACTTTTAACATGAGTTTTGGAAGAGACAACCATTCCAACCATAGCAGGCATCTCCCAGTGAGTACTTTCAAAAACACAGACACACAGACGCACTCGCGCACACGCACACGCACACACACACGCACACGCACACACGTGTGCATGTATTCTCTCGACACTGACCTCTTTTCTGTCTGTCGTTCTTATGTTCCTTCCCACTTCATGGCTTCATCCATGCAATGCCTCTTCCCCTATTTCTTCCCCTCGCTCCCGACCCCCACCCATTGCACTAACCAATCCTACTTATTCACGGCCCCAATCAAGTTCTGCTTTCTCTGCAAATTCTTCTCTGACTTCTCAGGCTGTGTTGACTTCCTTTCTTTGTTTTTTGAGACAGAAGACATAATTGTAATTAGGCCATTTCTTATGGAAATTTGGTTGTGGTCTACCTCATAAAATTGATGTGAACTAGAGCTCCATATGACTTGTTTCTGACAGTAACCCTGTAAGCATTCAGCAAATATTTATTAAGTAAAAGAATAGCATGAGGTAGTAGACGCATTTATGAATGCGTGAAGAGAGAGACTTTAACCCTCAGTTACAGAATGGAGATAGTGGGGAAAACCATCCAGACAGAGGCAAAACCTTGCTCCAAAACCCAGACAAAGAAGACGTAGGAGGAGATGCAGAGGTCACAGATATTACATACTTCTTCCTAAGATTGATTTTATAAAGACTGATTTTTTAAAATATAATTTTAAAAATGAACTTCTAGAGACTCATAGATGTGTCCTGGTGGGCCATACATGATTTATGTTTTCTATAAAGCAGACAGAGTAGAGGAACTCAGGAGAATATTCAAATACTCCACGTCTCTGTGACAGTGTCTAGGAATGTTCCTTTTTCACTACATTTTTATAACCCTAAAGGAACCAACACTCAGAATATGGTAGATCCCTGGGAATGCTCCCATTCTCATTAGCATGGCCCAAATCTACCCAGTCCCTTTTATCCAAGTTCTTAGGTATATAATGGCACTAAAGTTGTTCCTTGGGGTGTATGAAGCCTCAAAGAAATGATTATGATAGAGAGTGTAAAGAACCATTGATGAGTTCATACAGAGAAAAGTATGTGAAGAAGTGAAGTGAGTACTTGTAACTGAGACCCACAAGCACACTGATTTCTGCTCCATTTCCTCAGTTGTGACAGGAATATGGAAGTCAACCTACCCAGTAATTTAAATGATCCCCTGCTTTAGTTTCCTGATCTAAAGCTTCCAACCCCCTTTCTTGCGGGCCTCCATTATCCACCTTGAAATTGCATAAAGTTTTCCTCCTAATATGTGGACTGAAGGTCTGATAGCAATAGAACCTACCCACACTAATATATCTTGGAAGATTTAATCTAAATCAAACCTGGTCTGGAGTTTTTGTTTGCTTTTGCTTTTTTGAAACAAATATCTCCATAAATATTCTGATTGCAACACTGAGCAATGAAAATACATTTGTAACCTAAATGTGTCAACTGAACATTATTACAACATGTTCAAGATAAAAAAAAACCCCTCCAAACCTCAAAAATGCATGAAGACTTTTATTCCAAAGAGGCTCTTGCACATTCTTCCCTTCACTGTGTAGACCTTCATTTATTGATCCCAGGTACAGTCCATCGTCAGGATACAAGATTGCTGCTAAAGCAGTACAAGACCAGCCTCAACTCATATACTATATGAGTGCCTCTTCAACATCTGGAATCCAGTAAGCAACTTTTCAATAAAGGAAATCAGATCATTTTAAATTCATGTCCACACAAAGATTTACAAACCATAAACTTATTTCTCTCAATCTCTTTTGGGGTTTTTCTGCATTTTTCTGAATTTCAGTTTCCTGCTATATGTGAAGTTCGGGTATTAGAGTAAGAGTGTTCTGTCGACTCCTGTGATAGACAGAATGGACATCACTAATCACCATAGAAATCTTGGCCACACAGTGTACCAAGCACTAACTAACAAGCAGTTCAACATTGCACATGAGTTGAAATCTATGTGCAGTCCTAGGACAGGAGGTCCTAACGTTTCCTGCAGCTAATCTCTGGCCTCTGTGATTCTAAAGGGCACCTATACAAGGAATCAGCCCAAACTACAGAAGCACATTAGCTTAATTATTTTTTTCCTCTGTGGTACTGATTTATAATAGTTGTATTTACAAAAATTAGTGTCATAAAATGACAAATGCTAGACAACTGAAGAAAATGGCACTAAAATATAGCCAGAGGCAAACAGTAAACCACAATGTTAAGTTAATAAAGTGTAAGATTAGTAAGAACAGGAATATATGAGAAATTAGTATTTGTATCATTTCTAGCTTTTTGCTCTCCTGCCATCTCTTTGACAGAATGGACCCCATAACATTGTATTTGATAACACTCCACCATTTTCCCAAACAGCAGCATCTAACTTGCTGTACTCTAGTTTGCTATGTCTGCCATACCAAAACGCCACAAACTGGGTAGCCCAAGAATGGAAAATTCATGCATCTCAGTTAAGACCACAATGCATGCAGGACTCATTTCTCCCCCATCCTCTCTCCTGGGCTGCAGGCAACTGCCTTCTTGCTGTGTCTGGACGTGTTGCTTCTTTCCCCACATCATTCTCACTAGTCCAAGGTCTGTCTAAGTTCATATCATTAAGAGCCAGCCAAAGAGGACCTATCCTCACAGCCTCTTCTTACCCTAATCACCTCCTTTTTAAGTTTATTCATCTTCTGAGAGACAAGAGGTCTTCTACACACCCAAATTAGGAGGCACAGTTCCATCACAATGATGTAAGTGTAAGAGCTTTATAGGTTAAAGGTGGATTTTTTTGCATTTTTAAAATTTTATTTTAAACAGAGAAAGATTAGAAAGAAATAAAAATGAGACAGTTTTAAAGCAGAATAATAAAAAATTAACAATGTTTAATATTGCATATTTTCTTCAAAGTAGTTGCTCAGATTATAAGATGTAGGGATGCAAAATTAATCAAGCAATATAAGCACCAACTGATCTTTTTAATGGTCTAAAAGAAATTAGTAGTATGTTAGCTATGTTGTGTTCATGTATATATGTTTTTTTATTTTCTCATCCTTCTTTTCCCCCTCCCCCATCCCAGTTGTTCTTTCCTTTTGAGCACTTTCTTTCCCTTTCTCAATGTCTATTGCAGATTTCTTATCTTATTTACTCTTTTAGTTCCTTACACTAGGGAGAGAAGACGACGTTTACACATGCAAGTTTGATTTATGTCACTTATGATAATGGGCAGCTAGGGGGATGTTTAGACCTATCATTTCCTAGGTGTTAAGAGTAACAGAGGAGAAAATGAGGTAAGCAGTCAAATATGGGTGTGTGGGTCTTTGCTGAGTTGCTTCAGGCTGAGCAGGACGGGAGTTATGTGGCTGGTAGGGGCCACTGATGAGCACTTGAGAAGCGAAACAAGACATCTGTGTTTGGATGAAGCTAGACAAGGTCTGAAAGAGACAAAGGGCAAGTGTGATTGGGAGGAGGACTGAAACAATAGGACCAATAAAGAGTATGAGCCAAGAGATCCAGGCAGCGGTCAGCCAGCCAGCAAAGGTCTAAAATAAGGCCAGAGGTTTGGTAGGGCAGAAGCTTGGCCATGTATCCTTTTGATGCCATCTCATACGAGTATAGATTTGTTAGTGGTGGAGCAGTGGGTTTCTTGGAGGAAGGCACAGAATCCACCCTTCTTTACAGTGAGCAAATCTAGGTCTTGGCAGGTTTGGAACACAGTAGCAGGCAGTGAGCTGACTTGATCTTGTAGGTTAATGACTTGAAGAGGTACTTGGTCAAAAAGGATAGAAAAATGGTGGAAGAGAGGAGGAGTTCATTCAGGCAAGAGGAATGGTAGGGTGGTCAAGGGGGAGTTCAAGTTCTGGGCAGAAAGAGGTCTGTGTGCAGCAGAGCAGTGAATTTTATTTGTCTTTGGTAGGAACTGAGGTTGTTGGCATGGGCAGCCACTGGGTAAGGAGTGAGGGCTGCTTGAAGCTTGGAGAGTTTGATGGATATTTGTCTGAGGGAGAGTGAAAAACTGTGATTAGAGACTTTAAGTCTGGCTGGCCCAGTGCCAACAGTGGTGGCTATTCCAACTGTCAGGAGAAGAATTAACTAATAACATGCTGGTTGGATAGCAGAAGATGAAGAAGTTGATCTGAGTTGGAAGAGAGTTTAATGAAGGTGCCCTGGATCCGGAGGTCAGTGAGGTTGGGTAAGGAGGGACGTTTGTGTGAGGGAAAAGGTAAAGGAAACAAGCTGAGGGAAAAGAACGAGAGAGCCATGAGAGAGAGACAGTAGATTTCTGGGAGAAGCACTAGGAGCGGAGACAAGAACAGCCTGCCGTGCTTGGGCTTTAGAGTGGTAAATAAGCAGGGCAGAGTAGAAAAGGTAGTAAAACTAAGGGTGGTAAGGAGGACCAAGGAGGGTCTCTTCCCTGATGATTTAAGAATGGTTTTCTGAAGGGCTTTGAGGCGGACTTGTTGGCTGGGGTGAAGGGGGAAAGAATAGTGAGTGTGAAGGCTGGGGAGGAAGAGAGGGGGTTGTTGTGGATTGACTACTGGCGGTCAACTTGTAACGCCCAGCTAAACTGAACCAGCGTGGCGCTGGGTGTGGGAGGCCCCCTGAGGGTTGTTGCCAGCAGCATAAGAGGCAGAACTGGAGAAGTTGAGAAGCTGTTCAGTGCTGTTAGAAGCTATAAGGGAGCTGTTGGTTTTCCTGGAAGAGCTTGTCATGCTGGCTTTGCTGATGAACTTGGCTGTTCTCTTCATAGAAGGAGCTCAGGAGCTTACTGTCACTGAGAATGGCTTTGGTTCCCTTAGGGGAGCTCTACGCCTCACTTTGAGCACCAGTTCCTGGCTCTGGAGAGGAAGACGGTGTGCTGCTCAGTCTCCAGGAGAAACTTGTCACTTTGGCTTTCCAGATGGGAACTGTGCTGTTATCGTGGGAGGAGCTCGGGACCTCAGTCAGTGATGTTGGCTTTGGTATTTTTGGGGAGAGCTCTGGTTCTTTGCATGTTGCTTCCTGGCTCCAGTGCGGATCCCTCAGCCTGCCAACACAGACCCTTCATTCTGCTGGCACAGACTTTCCAGCTTCCACCACTGACTTTCATGCCTTCGAAGTGTAGATCTATGAAAGTGTCAAGGGCTGTTCACCTCCAGTTGGACTCCTGGGGGGCATTATTATGGGCTCTACGTCTTCAGTTGAAATCATGCAGGACACTGCCATGGGATCCAGACCCTCAACTGGGTTCTTTGGTCTTCAGTATGTGGACAGATTTCCTGCACTCTTTTTGTGTATGACTCTTTGGGTGACTATTATAAAATAACCTTATAATGAAGTGCCCTGTATTGTATTGTTTCTCCTTGCAAAGCCCCAAACTATAACACAGGTGCTCACAGAAAGGCTTGAATGGCCTAAAGTAGCTAAGAGTAATTTTGTAGGTGTTGGAGACCCCTGCAGTAGGTTTCAATCTCCTTCCTCGGTTATGGCGTGTGGTAGGAAAGGAAAGAAAGAACAAGGGACAAAAGCAGAGGTATACACAGCAGGGATCTAGGATGATCAGCTGTTCTCCAGGAACAAAAGGCCACGAGGAGACCAGACTCTTGGTGTTTATTCATCACCTGTGCACCCAGGACGATGGGTGAAGGGCCTTGGCGATTTTGGGAATAGTAGTGGTGACTATGGTGGGCTAGGAAGATCAAACCATTCTTGCAAGGAGAAGGACAAGGGTGAGACAGCAGGCCAATAGGAAGCTGTGGTTTTCCTAGGTTCTTTACCCTCTTTAGCAGCTCTTATCTTGCCCTGTGAGCACCACAGCAGTCATTAGCCCTAGGGCTTCCAGCTGTAACCAGAAAAGGGTGGGGAATTTCTACATTCCAATCTGGCCCAAAAGGGCAGGACAAGGACAAGCAGAATTTATAATCCCTGATCCCTAACGTGGAGAAAATGTGTGATAGAAGGAGGCCCAGCAGAAAGGGTGCAGCTGGATATTAGCTCGAATATGGAGGGAGGCCAGCGGTCAGAAATCCGGCCAGTGCTGAGACCTGGAAATAAGGAAAGAACTAGAGGAGCGTGACCAGGGTCTCCTGTAGTCTGTGAAAACGAGGAAGCCAGAGGTGGCCAGGATCAGTATTTGGGTTAGGGCTGTAAATGTTGCCTGTTGCTGGGGAGTGATTGAGTCTTGATTACATGTCTGGAGTCAGAATGCCCAGCACCCACTGGGGGTTTGGAAAGTTTTAACCTATCAGCCAGGTAATGAGTGTCTGTGGGACAGGATATTTATATATATTGGGACGGTGGTTGAGACCATGTGATGCAGTGTTCAACCATAGGATGCAGAGGATGAAAAGATTACTCAGAGTCAAGATTCAGTCTGATCCCCAAGAGGCCCAGAGAGGCTGATTCACAGAGAGAACTCAGCATGAGAAAGTCTCAGGCAAACAGCCTTCAGCTAAAACTTCTGTGGGCATTTATCTGTAACTCAAGGATGTGAAAAGATGCAGAAGAAAAATATTTGCAACATTTCCATAGGAGTTTGGGTCAAGGGGCAGGGAAGGAATAGGATCATGGGCTACCTGACACTTGTCAACCTAGTTTAAACTGCTTACCAAGCAGAGGGAACACAATGGCCAGAGAAAACATCTCTGAGAATAACTTATTTTTGATTCTGTTCAGTTGTTGCCTCTGCAGATCTGTTCTAATTTTAACCATGCAATCCAGGAGTCCTGGATTGTTACCCAGGGATCTCTTCATATTTACATTTATTTTAATCACTCCTCCAGCCATTTTCCCCACCTTTCCCCCTTTTTTGTTTCACAATCCAGATTAAGTAGAGAGAGGAGAGTACAAGGTAGAAGCATATGGGATTTGGCTTAGGAAAGTCATTATGCCTTCTGCATGGAGGATCCATTAAAACAACATGTGGACTACTCTTAGGACTGCAAGAAAAAGCAGAAGGAAAGATTATTCCAATAGCTATAAGTATCCAAATATGAAGGCTGAAACAAAGAAACCAGTTTTCAAGGTTGACCCAGTAGGTAACATCATCGAGATGACCCAAGGTAATATTGCAAGTCTCCATTTAAAGTTTATAAAGTTGAGAATGAAGTCAGTCTTGGAGATGTCTTCACCCAGACTTGGATAAAAGGCACCGTGGAGAAGGTGCTGGACCTCCTACCAAGGTTCATAACAATGAGAAGGAACAGGGGTGATACACACCAAGTGATGCCCAGCATCACAGCCAAGCCAACTGCATGCCCCTTGGGCTAGTTGGTGGTTGCCAAGCCAGCTGACCACTGTTCCCAGAGCATCAGGTCTTTGTAGAATTTCTTTATCAATATTAATTTGCATCCATAATTCTGAGGTAATACTTTGGAAATAGCCAGTCATAATCTGAGCAGTTCGAATAGAATGAGTGAAAGCAACCCCTGCAGCGGTCACTATGGTGGCCAGTGTAATAGGTACAATACCAGTGGCAATGAAAATACCTAGGAGGTGTTTTTGTCTGATATGTTGACGCACTGAGGTGATTTGCTGAAGAGTGGAATTTCCCACCCATTCTGGAGTGAGGTTGTAGGGAGCCATCCTCTGGCTCACTCTCTCAGTACCACATTGTGTATAATATTTAATAGAGACATTAAAATCATTTATATACCATTGGAGTTGGAAAGGAATACAATAAGTACCATTGGTATTGGTGATAATGCATAATGAAAGTTCTTCTGCCAGGAAATACTATGTGTGGGATAACAGGTGCCAAACATGGGAATAGCCAGAGTGGCCACAATCCCTCTCACAGTCCCTTAAGGGATCAGGAGATGCAAGTTAAGCTCTGCCTGTCTGTGAGGAGTCATTAGAGGAAAGAGTTTTGAATCTCCCCATGTAAGTATGTCAAAAATAGGTGAGGTAAAAACACAAGTACAATAAACCATGACACTTACTTGAGGTTCACTGTATGTGTCAGCAAGCTCAGGAGGATAAGGAGCCTTTTTTCCTTTTGCTTTTTAAATTTTAAGTGACTTGCATGATCACTGCAAGAAACAGGCTTTGAAGTGAAGGGAACTGTGTTCTTTGCAGTGTCTCACTTGGTGCCACACGGTAGGGAAGCATATCCTTTGCAGGAACCCAAAGAAGGTCTGTGATGTAGAGGCAAGAAACTCTCACCCTGCTAGATGTCTGGTATGAGTTCGTGTTCTTTAACTCAAAGAATCAAGTTTAGGAACAACAGAGGTTAAGGGTAGAATATATTTATTGGGGGAAAGAAAGCTTCTGTCTGAGAGCCCAAAGGGGTCCTAAGTGGATTGCCAAGGACTCTGCCTTTTTTAGGGATTTTTATAGAGCAAATCCGTGAGGTGAGGCAGGTCCAAGCTAGGGAAAAATGGGAAATCTCAAGGTGGGCTGATGTGGAACAAAACATTGGTTAACCAATAAGATTATGAGCATAATTTCTCAGGCAAAATTGATTCAACTGGGTTCAAATGGGGAAGCAAGTCATGTAGCAAACAGGCATGAATACAGAACAGGGGTTCTTCCTATAGGGTGTGGGGTTAGCAGCTCTTCCTGGCTTCTTCAGGGTGATTGATACCTATTTAGAATATCAATCCCTGATGTTTATCCTTAGGAGGTATGTGAGTGCATTTGCTTAATCTTTTGTCTTGAGGTCTGGCCTACAATGGCGGTATCTGTCTCTCCCACAGTTGGAGGTATCTCACCTTCTGCCCTGGCTTCTTCCACCACTTACCCCTATCTGACTGCCTATAATATTTTTATCTAGCTTAGCTACCTATCACATGGGTGCATCAAAGGAGATACATATGCCCTCCTCCAGGTTCACAATTCTTTTGGGTCCAGCCATTGTGCATCTGAAAGTGGGTCACAGTGAAGGACCAATATTCTGGTCTGCCCTTTGTGAGAATAAATTGTTTCTCTAGTGTTGTGAAACCTTCAAAATTTACAAAACCTTCAAAATTTAAAGTGAAGAGTTCTTTTTATAATTATTCCTGCAGATGAAGTCTTTCCCTCATATCCCCCTTTCTGTCTCAATACCTGGGTTTTCAGGAAGCCATTAGCTCACTCTACTGTTGCTTGACCTATGGGGTGGAGAGAGATACCTGGGAAATGTTCAACATGCCAGAGTTGGAAAAAAAAAAAAAAAAAGAGAATTGGAAGTATAGGCAGGGCATCCGTTTTCATTTGTGAGGGTATTCTCATTACAGAAAAACATGAGAGGAAATGACATTTAGCATGTTTTAGAGTTCCACCTTACTATAAGGAGGCATACATGTTGCCCTGGGATCTTGTGTAATGATGGGCTAGGGGTGCAAAATGTGTGAGTGCTGTCAGTCTTCAGCTAGAACAGGTCCCATTAGGTCAGCAGGGTAGGGAGAAGGAATAGAGGACCCCACCTTTGTTTTGAAGCAGCGTCAGTCTGTCTTCCAGTGGCCTTTTAAGCCACATAGGAGACAGAGTTTTGTGAGTGGCCGTAGATACAGGCTTTGCTCTGTCTGTTCCTCTCTTTTACTGCTTTGAAGGTAAGGCCCAAGTGGTTTAGACTTTTGTTTGGGGAATTGGCCTGGCTGCGGCGCTGTTATAAGATGGAGGGCGGATTTATTGGAGGCATTTGGGACACCTCTCTGTCAACTTACTGGTTTTGGTAGAACCTGAAGTCAGTGGTCACAAGATCAGCCACAGGAGTTTGAGGATCATCCTTGAATTTTCTGAGCGTTCCCCTAATGTCAGAGGCTACCTGGGAAATGAAATAAGTCCTGAGAAAAAAGCCACCCCTCAGCTGAGGAGGGATCTATGTGGTGCGTGCTTTTAGAGCCTCTGTAAGCTGGGCCATAAATTGGGCTGGATTTTCTTGGGGTCTAGACAGATTTTGAGGAGTTTGTCAAAGTTAGTGGAGGCCCTCTCTAGAGCAAAGAGAGTGTATTGGATAAAGTCTTGGCACTTTTCCCATCTCTGTGACCATCTCTTTTCCCATCTCTTGTGGCTCTATCTAGGGTCTTATCTATGAACAGCAACCGTCCCAGGGTCTTTGTGATTATTTAGGGTGTAGGCCCCATGGGCTGTACAGCAGACATGGTCCAAACTCTTTGTCCCTATCAGGAGGGAGAATGGTGGTGAGAATGATACGAATATCATGACAGGTGAGGTCAAAGGAGCATCTGACATGAGTGAATTTCTCAAGGTAATGCGAGGGCTGTGATGAGAACGAACCAAGGCAAAGCTTTAGCTGGGAGAGACTGGAGCGGGGAATGGAATGTAGATGTAGGTAGGTCATGGCTGGTGGCAACCTCTCACAAAGAATACAGGATGAGTTGGGAGGTTCCACGGACTCAAGAGGTAGTCTGTTGGGAGGAAGACTGGGTCAAGGGTAGCACAGGAAGGAGGAAAAGGGTGTAGAGAGAGAGGTTCATTTGCAGGGAGTTTTTCTGTGAGGTAGAGTTTGGGGCCGAAAACTCACATTGGAGGGCACATATCATTATCTAGCAGGATAAATAGAGGGAAGAAGAAGAGTAGAAGGTGAAAAATGCCTGATTATATAGATCCTCTTCCTGTTTGCCACAGCTCTGGAGAAAGTAGTCAACTTTATTTATTTATTTATTTATTTAGCGGCACTGGGGATTGAACTCAGGACCTTGTGCTTGCCAAGCAGGCACTTATTATACACTGAGCTATATCCCCAGCCCAAAAGTAGTCAACTTTAAAGAGGATCTAAAAATTGGATGAACCATATTTTGGCCAAAAAGACCCATCATCTAGCTGTAACATAGCTTGCCCAGATTACAGAAAAGGGTGAGCATTTTGACTTGAGATAGGATTGGAGACAGGTTAATGAGGGTTACCTCAGAGCAGCTGTCTTTAGGAGAGCAGAGCAGTTCCTCCCATGGTGAGTCAGGGATGGATGACAGTGTCCAACAGGAAGAAGTGTAATCAGAACAGAAAGAAACATTCTCCCAGATGAACATCAAAAGCCAGAACAATGGACAAACAGCCATCTGCTTCCAGATGGGTCTGAGGTATCCAGGCCAAAACCGGAAGCTGGGCCTAATCAGGACTTGATTGTCTGACTGAAGAGGCAGACCCTTCCCTGGGAAGACTTACCCCACAGTCTTGAGTGGTAGGATTTAGGTGGAGAAATGATGGGAGGAGGTCAGTAGTGGGCTGGAGGCAATGAGGTCACTGTTTCTTATTGCCCAGAAGGGGGTGAGATGACAAAGCTACAATCTGGAGCCTGGGAGCTCTTCACTACCACTGCAAGATTTCAGTACCAGATGTTAGGTAAATGGTGATGACCCAGTAAAGAATATAGCCAGCTTGGATGTCAGGGTTATGGGTGGGACCTCCTGGAGCAACTCCAAAGGAAAGTCTGAGTCCGGTTTATTGAGCTGGGTCTTTCGTGGATGGGTTGAGGAGGCTTGGTGGAACAGGTTAGGAAAGGTGAGATGAAGGGGTGGGTGTTATATTGGGGGAGCAAGGATGGCTGAATATGTGGCTATAGCAACAGGTGTTGTGACCAAGTAGGTGGGGCAGGTGTGTCACGTCCTAGCAGAGTAGGCATCATTTCCGGGCTCAGCAGGGATTTGCAGGATCTGGCTGTGGTTGTGCTCAGGGCTCAGCAACCTAGACAGCTAAGATGGAAAGATGGTGAGGCCCAGACTTATCCATTATAAACTGCCTAATTCAAACTTTAAAAAATGTCTTATAGCTATACTTACAGTACATTTTACATGATATTGTATTAGGTCTGTGCTTTCCCAACTAATATCATAAAAAGAAATAGTATTGTGTCATTTGAGAGCAGAGAAAAATAAGCATTAATTAGATGCTTAAATAATGTATGGATTAAACAAGAATGCAAAAGCACAGTAATCATTGTCCTTTGTCCATTTTATACACTTTTCTTCTAGTGTTTCCATGGGAGAGTCAAATGTGCGGTGCATACAAATCATCAAACATGGTACATTCTTTGGTGTATTATTGTGATTCTATGATGGACCCTAACTTATTTTTTCTAACACTGCAGATCATGGTCTCACATGCAGATGTTTACTTTCCACACAATTCCATGAGTATCTCTACTAAGTTAAGTGAATTTAAATAATATTTATTTTCTCTTATGATATCCAAAGCAAGTTATTTAATATCACTTAAAACTGCTTGTCATTGTGAAATTATCAGGAACATTTGGGTACAAGAAATTTTTAAAACTTTAGAACAAAAATAGTAGTACACCGATACATTTGTGTTATTAGATCACCTGAACAAAAAGAAATGCAATCAATGAACCAGTAAAAGAGCAGGGTTAGAAGCTATTTGTCCTGTGTGTGTGTGTGTGTGTGTGTGTGTGTGTAGCAATATTTGGTAGAAAGCTCATTGTCCTCCTGTGTGAATGATCCTCTTTGAAATCAAAGACTTTGGCCCTTGATTTTTTTATTCAGTGTTTAAAGAAACTCTAAAATGACTTAAATAATTAACTCAAATCCTTTAAAAGATCAGGCAACACCTTCCACTTGCCCACACACTATGTTTCTTGGAGAGAGGAAGGCCATGTTGACTAACACAGGAAGCCACACTCAGGATTCAAGGTTTATGGTTTGTATTTAGTATGGTTTGTGGCCCTGTTTTCCTTATATGGGTGGTGACTGAAGAGAAACCCTCCCTCCGAAAGCACCCAGATGAAGCAGTTGCAAACCCTGGTGATGTGGTTAGAAAATCAGTTAGATCCTTGGCCTGTATAGACCAGGGGCCAATAAATTACCTATAATGGGCCAGATAGGAAACATTTTGGGCTTTGTTGGTCACAGGGTCCATGTTGCAACCAGTTAAGTCTAATGGCGGCAGGTTGCTAATTCTATTTATCTGTAAAATAGTAGATTGTTTAACTAATTAAATATTTAAAAAATCAAGCAGACAATAATATGAATGTTATTCATATACAAGTATTTTCAACAGTTGCTGTTAGATAAAAAAATACAATGTAAACACAAAATATTTAGGAAGTTACACTTCATTAAAAGCTTATGAGGTTGGAGACAAGTTCCTAAGAAGAAAGCTATAAAGTTAAAAAACCAAAGAAAAAAACAGACAAGAAAAGGTAAAAGAATTTAAAAATTGGCAGGAAAAATACACCAAAGTTAATAGGTAAATATTCATTATTGAAAAATACATACTAAATTTTTCTTGTACTGTATAAATAGTATACATTGAAGAGAAAAAGGCAAACACTAAGCAAACGGTAAAAGGAAGTGAATAAAAATGGCCAAGAAATACATGAAAGCTATTAAAAAATGTGATTGTATGAAAGATGGATAGTAAAGTTGCTATGAGATATCACTTTACATCAGAAGGAGGAAACATTGGGAAATCTATATGCATCCTGGGCAGAGGTGAGTAGGGTCAAGCCTTGATAAAACATTACTTACAGCAGGTGCCCCAGGCTCAAGTTTCTGACTTGCAGTATGGACTGTAAGACCCTTCTCATGAGTGAGAATGAAATTTAGCACCATGGAAGCCTGTTTCCAAGGTTCAAAATGTTCAAAATACACCCCTACAGAAATGAGTCTCTCTTCATAAAAGGTGGCATAGACTTCCTATCTAAAAGGCTACAAGATGGCATGTTTAGTTGCTTTTCACAGTGAATAATTCTTTCTTCACCTTAAATGTTCCTGTAGCTGAATCATTAATGGAATCTGTTAAGGGGAAAAAAGAGAAAGAAAGAAGTGGAGAGAGAAGGAAAACTAGGGAAGAGGGAGGGGGCTGGTAAGGGAGGGAAAAGGAAAGGGAAAATACGGGGAGAAAGGGAATCCAGATTATCTGGTATATAGACAGACTCTAGGATAAAGGCCCTGACTGCACAGGCCTGTGAGACCAATGAGAGTTTTCGAACAGAGCAGCTAAGACAGAAAAGAAAGCTAATGGCTGTCATTATTTGATGTCCTTACCAGGGAGATGAGTGCTGTGTGAAGGACTTTGAGAACTTGAGGTTAGTGTGAGGGGTGTAGGCTCTGGAAACAAACACACCTAACATTTGAATGCCAGCTAGTATTTACTAGCTAGCTAATCTTAAGCATATTTCTTAGACTCACAGTCTCAGTTTTCTCATCTGTGAAATGTGAATAAGGCTACCCTACCTTTCAGGATGTATAAAAAGTGTGTAAATGTATAATAACCCAACATAAATGTATAATAAATGGAAACCACTGTAATAAATTACATTTTCAGTAGGAAATACATACTGAGAACAACTATAAATTAAAATAAAACTAAAGCCCTAAGAGAATGAAAAAAAAAAAACAGCAATTTTACCTGCTCATATATTATACTTCCTTTCTAGAATTCTGGTTTCAAGTTCTGTTCGTTGTTTCACCTAGCAAATCTTTCTCAAGCACCCACAACACCCCTAGCATTGTTGTTGGGGTAAACTGAGTGGTTCCCTTGTTTCTGAGGATGGAGAGTTGAAAGCACCTGGGGTCTAGACCTACTCGTTATTAAACTATTATGTTTGAGTTGCAAACCCATCTTTCTATATTCTGTTTGGTGATACCGGAAATGACACCCAGAACATTGCTGTTCTTTGCCAGTTGCCTCCTATTAGTTTCAACCAATAGACGTGCTGGCGATTAGATTGGAAGGGCGAGGGAAGAAGAAGACAGCTCCCGCTTCTGCTTGCTTCAGGCAGTGTCACAGTCACCACCACAAAGCTTCGCCTTGCAGCACAATTTGCTTGCTGGTAACATTCTTCAACCAAACCTCACTGCTGCCTTCTGACATAACAGCAGAGGTCTGAGTTTCCTCCACAACCTCCTCTTCCTATACTATTTTAAAAACCCAACTTCTTCCCTTTATTCTTCCAGCCCTGGGGATGGTAGCTATTTCCTGTAGGTACTTTCTCTGTGTTATCCAAGCTTCCCACTCTCTGTTATTTTTCAGTCCTCCTCCATTTGTTTAATGTTTCCTTGTATTAAATCCACTATTAAAATTGTGGTTTCTGTCTCCTGATTAGACCCTGACTATGTACATGATTAAAGGTTAACTCATTAAGTTCTGTTAGCAAATTAGACTATTCGTCCACAAATTCTGTGTCTCAGAGTTTAGTCTCAATAAACACACTTTTGGAAAAGAAAATGTTCAAATTAGGAAAGAAATCATTCTAAAGTATAACACCGAAAAAGTAAAAAGTCAATTTAAGGACGAACACTGAGTGAAAAGGCAATTCATGGAATTGGTAAAAATATTTGCAAATTGGTATGTGTAGACCTAGATGTCTCTGCAAAGCCTTCTGTGCTGCTAGGTGGGGCTCTGGGGAGGTGACTAGATCATGGATGTATGGTAGCCACCGCTGGATTAGTTCACTGATGGGTTGAGAGCTGGGTGTAATGTTAGAAGGTAAAGCCTGGTAGGAAAAGATGAATCACCATGGGCATGACCTGGAACAATATACGTCCCTCCTCCTCCTTTGATCCCCTTCTTTGCTTCCTGCCGGCCAGGCCGTGGACTGTTTTTCCATTTCCATGCTCCTCTGCTATGTTGCCCTGCCTTGGAACTACCCAACTACAGACTGAAACCTCTACAAACTGTGAACCAAACTGAAACTCTCCTCCTTTAACTTATGGGTGTCAGGTGTCCCAGTAACAAGTAAGTAACTAAGACAAAAACCATCTCTGATTAAAAGTTAATATCTAGAATATATAAAAATTTCTATAGCTGAGTGACAATAACCAAAACAGACAACCCAATTAGAATATAGGTGAAGCACTTGTATAGACCCCAAAGACGATATATAAAGGGTCAAAAAACACATAAAAAAATGCTCAATATTACTAATTGTTAGGGAAATGAAAAACAATGTTGAACCACTTTGTACCTATTAATATAGTTATTATTCAAAATCAGGAGATAACAAGTCTTAGAGAAGAAGTGGAGAAATCAAAACTCTTACCCACTTCTGGTGAGAAGGTATAACTGCAGCCACTATGGAAATAGTATGATGGTTCGTAAGAAAGGTAAAAATAGAATTGCCATATGATACACCAATACTTGAATTGAAAAGCAAGAAGTCAAATGGATGTTTTACACTAATATTCATAGAAGTATTATTTGTAATAGCCAAAAGAGAAATCAACCAGAATACTCATCAGTAGATAAGTAGATAAACAAAATGATATATGTATATCATATATATGTACATATATATACACACATACCTATGTATATATGTATATGTACATGTATATCATATATATATGAATATTATTCAATCTTAGAAAGGAAGGAAATTCTGGCACATAATATATCATGAATGAACCTGGCAAATGAAATAAATCAGTCACAAAAAGACAAATACTATATGATTCTACTTAAATGAGGTACTTAGAATAACCAATTTTGCAGAGAAGGAAAGCAGGAAGGTGGTTACCATAGGCTAGGGGAGGGGAAGGAATAAAGAGCTATTGTTTCATTGGTACAGAGTTCCAGTTTTGGAAAGTGAAAATGTTCTTCAAATAGTGGTGATGGTTTCATAACAAGGGGAATGTACTTAATGCCACCAAACCGTACACTTAATATGGTTAAGATGGTAAATTTTAGGCTTTGTAACTCTTATCACAATAAAACAAGAATACATACACATTAGTGGTTGCTTTTGCTATCATGTTCTTGTTAGCAATGGATTTATCATCTTGTCAAACATCTAGGCCTCAAATTAAGAATACTGAAAGAAACCAAGTCACCCTCAATGAGGCCACGTTACAGCAATGAAAGGAATCTTATCCTCCTGTTGTCTTCTTCTACTTTTTGGGGTGGGCATTTCTGCATGTCGGTGCTTTCCACATAAGCAGTAGATTTCCTGGCTTTGTCAGACTAATGTATTAGAGAAGAGTATATTAAATAGAATTTGAAAGGAAAGGAAGTCAAAACAGTGTCCTAGCAAGGCAAATTTTGCAGACTGAATAAAACCAATGCAGTTTAGTCGGTCATTTGGAATAAGTGTTAATGGCAACTCCACTATACATAAAGGGATCTGTAAAGCCTAGTAAATATCTTGTATACCACCATCAGAGAGGGCTGTGCTCCATCTAGTTATAATGATCTGTGGGCTTCAATTTCCTTATTTATATAGTGGGAGAATAATAGTGAATACCCTCGTAGGGAAGTCTCTGGCACACAACAAGCCCATGTGAGTATTAAAATGAATACGTATCTTTTTCTTTAGTGGAAATTAATATTGGTCAGGTATTTTGTTTTACAACCTATTTAATATCCATTAACTCTTCTGATTCTTTTTGTTTCTGTTTTTAGAGACAGGGTCTCGCTGTCCTGGAACTCACTATATAGCCTAGACTGGCCTTGCACTTGCAGTATCCTCTTGACTCAGCCTCCTGAGTGCTGGAACTACAGGCATGCAACACCATGCCCAGCCAACTCTTCTGATTCTTAAATCATATTATAGTAAAGTAAAATAGCCCAAAAATGCTAAAAGGGAAATTGGCATTCAGCTCATTTGAAGTAATGTGCTTGTAGCCTCCAGAGTCCTACTTTTACCTCCAAAGCAGCTACAATGTGGTCTTATTCTTATCACAGAAGTCAATGGATACATTTAATTTCCTGATACAATATGTAAACTTTAAAAATTCAACAACTTTCACATAAGTAGGTTAATCAATAAAATAAAAATAAAGATATACCCTTCTGGGTATCTTCCCAGAAGAATTAAAAACATCATGCCACAGTAATATATGTGCACCCAGGTTTATAGCAGCACAATTTGTAATAGTAAATCTTGGAAACAACCCAAATGCACATCAACTGGGCAATGGATAAAAAGAAGATGTGGCCTTTTCATACAATAGAGGACTACACAGCTATAAAGGATAAACTGGAGACTTTTATAGGTAAATGGGTGCAACTAAAGATCATACTCATAAGTGTAATAAACCAGAAACATGTGTAAACATGTTATTTTTGCCCTACAGTCAGAAGCTGAAAGAGTAAATCAGGTCCAAAATGCACAATAAATAGTGTAAAATGGGAAGAAACATCAAAAGGAAAGAGAAACTAGGATGAGGGAATGGAGAAAAGAAAGAAGGGAAAAGAAAAAAATATATATATGGTAGTTAAGATAGTTATATTACTAATTTCTCTTAGTTCACTGAAAAGAAAGATTTGTGTTAGTATTGTTTACACAATTAAATGCCAATATCTTGTACTCTGAGTAACTAATTTAAAGGTAACAGTCCACAATGTATTAGCCATTGTTATTCTGATATCATCTTGTTTTGAAATTTTTTCTCTTTAAAATATAATTTTAAAAAAGATAACAATATAAACTTCTGGCATTTTTTGACTAATACCCTCCCCACTAGCATTATGTGCATACATAAACCCACTCCTTTCATCAGTAAAATTTTCAGTTTTTCTGGGAAATTCTGTTGTAATTCATCAATTTTTTAAAACTGTATTTACTGCTTTATAATAAACCTTTCTGCTGCCACGCTGATTTTCAGGACTTTTTAAGTGAAGACAACAAACAGATAACAAGAGGCAGCCTAGTACATAGCACAGGCATGCACTTTGATGTTTACAGATCTATGTTCAACCCAAACTTTGTCACTGAGCTTTGAGACATTAGTGAATTGCCTTGCCTTTCCCAATCATGGTTTCTGCCTTGTTTAAAACAGTAATGACAATACTATCTCACAGAGTTGATAAATGAAAGAAATCATGTAAAAGTATCCAACACAGAATAGACAGTTATAGACATGTAGATATACATGTGTATGTATTATGTATACATACACACATATATAGTGTATAATATATAATTAGCATAAACATATTCATAGAAAATAAGCTTTAAAATTCCTCACAGACATCAATTTTTGGTCATGTAATATAATCAAAAAGAAATGATAATAAACCTTAGAATGTACAAGAGGTAGTAGCATTTTGATTATTTCAGGGTAGGTTACAGTTGTGATTTTGAAGAAAAATAATCACAGATGGGAAAATCAATGATTTTTGAGGTCAAGTTATAGTAGCTACACAATCTGCTTACAGGTTGTGTAACTGTTTGGAGGAAGAGGTTGACTCTATCCACACTTCAGATAAAAATGTTTTCCCTTTACTCTCAACCCAGTTCATATTTTAAAAAGAAAAGCTATGCACATGTCTTTTGGTGTGTGTGTATGTGTTTGGGTACACAATGTAAATGAATTAACAAAGACAGGGTGTTTTAGAATTTGGAACAGGAGAGAAGCCCTACAGATGATCTCTCTTACCTCATTTTATAGCTGAAGTAACCTAAAATACCACAGCCCCATCTCAATCACACCAGACAGTCACCAGCCACACAAAAAACAGGCTGGCATCGTCTCCCCCTCCGTCATCTCACTGACTGCTCCTGTTAGCCTTGTAGGTCACCTGAACACTTCAGTCCGTGACCCTGCACTGTGCTTCTGTGAGTGGCGATTTTGCACCCCCCTCACCCCCACACACACTCCAGCTGGAAAGAAAAGAGTTGTAAACTTTGACTTCTGCCATTGAATGAGACATTGTTTGATGGAAGTGTGTGGGCGGGGAGGCTAACAAACAGCCAACTGCCAACTCTTGGAGCAAACACGCTCTCTTTATCCCTGAATGTAGTTTTTGACGTAATGAGCATGGTTTCTAATTTTCCTCGCAAATGGGCAAACTGGTGACCATGGCAACTGGCATGCTCAAAAGATGCCCTGCCAGGGCCTTTGAAAGGCCGACAGACAATTGTATTAGGTGGGCAGAACTGTGCCACCTAGGGCTGAACAAATGCCCAACTGGATGGTGCTCCTTAAAATCACACAAACATTTGTACTTCATTAGGCAAAAATTAATAGAACCCCAATAGGAAGAAGCAAACAGAGCTGGTTTTTGTGTACACAGCTGTGCTGTGAAGTAGTATGGAGACTGCGCGTGTGAATAATGCGTGCACATATGTATTCCTTTCTTTTTCTTTAAGCAGAATATTTATTGAGAGAAAGAACGCTTCTATCCAAGAGAGGGACAGAAGGGGGGCCCGAGTGGGTTACCCCCGACTCTGTCTTTGTCAGGGACTTTTATAGGGAAAAACCATGAGGTGAGGCGGGTCCAAGGTAGGGGAAATGGACAACACTATGGGCCTCCAATAAGACCACAGGTATAATTGTCCAGGTAAGACTGAGTGGACTGGGATCAAATGGGCAAGCGAGTCACGTAACAAGTGGGCATGCAGAGCGGGGCTTTTCCTGTAAGGGTTAGGTCAGGGGCTTTTCCTGTAAGGATCGGGTCAAAGATTCTTCAAGGTGGTCAATCCCTGCTGTTCATCCCTGGGGAGGTATGTGGATGTATTTGTTTAGTCTTCTGTCTTGAGGTCTGGCCCACAGGTATCTTATCTTTTATGTTGGCTTCTTCGAGGGCCCAGCCCTGTCTGACTGCCTATAGTATTTCTATCTATCTCAGATGTCTATAACATTACCCCCTCTGAAGAAGTAACCCGAACTGCCGTGAGGGAGTAACGGGCGATGACCACTCTGGCTTCTTCAGGCTGAAAGGGGTCATAGTTGTTGATCGGCAGTCAGAGATACTCTCCAGAGAGTCTATCTAAAGGCCCTCGATAGACACCAGGCGTTTTCATCTTGGGTAGGTGTATAGCTTTAAGTCTGGAGGAGACAAAGGCAAAGAGCCAATTAAGTATGCATGGGCCAAATAATAAGATCAACAAGATTATTATGAATATAGTTAACAAAGATTTCCACCAAGAGGAACCAGTGATGGCCTCCCATAGAGAGGATAA
>PVLD010003366.1:0-12294 GCA_004027595.1 Dinomys branickii | reverse complement strand
AGAATCTGACATATCATTGATCTGTTGCCTGATATCTTGAATAGCTGTATTCAATTTCACTTCTTTCACTGTCTTTAGCCTTCCTTTTTCTTTCTTTCTTTCTTTCTTTCTTTCTTTCTTTCTTTCTTTCTTTCTTTCTTTCTTTCTTTCTTCCTTCCTTCCTTCCTTCCTTCCTTCCTTCCTTCCTTCTTTCCTGTCTTTCTTTCTTTCTTTCTTTCTTTCTTTCTTTCTTTTTCTGTTTTGTCCTTTCTTTCTCCTTTCTTTCTCTCTTAGTATAGGTTTTTCAGAAATCACCCACAGGTCTACAGCCAGCCAGGATAAGGACCCTGACTATTCCTTTCACACAGCAGGGCCCCAATAGTGCTTGTATACTCAAAGGCCATCCTGGCTCACTAGTAAGTTATGCTTTTCAAAAATCATGTTCTCTTCCTTGATGATGAAGGACATGTGTCAAGCACTCTGACATTAATCAGAGGGAAATAAAATTTTCAAAAGTCTATGTCTAGAAATAATGAGATTCTAAATTTTTTAAAATAGTTCAGATATGGTTTTTAGTGTAAAGGTTGACAAGAAATTCAGGGCATTCTCTTGGGACAGTCCTCATGTCAACATTGCTACCTTTTTTTTTCAGTACTCAGGATTGAACTCAGGACCTTCACACTGAGCTACATGCCCAGCTCTTTTCTGTTTTGAGACAGCATCTTCCTAAATTGCCCAGCCTTGTCTAAAATCTAGTATCTTCTTGCATCAGCCTCCCAGAGTACTGAGGTTATGGGCATGTGCCACCACGCCCATGTTCATTCCCACCTTGTGAGTTATTGCTTGCTTCCCCACTATACAACAGGAGCCTGCAGGACAATGAGGCTGCATATGTTTTTGAAGAAGAAATGGAGAGGGCAGGAGGAACACAAGGGGGCAGAAAGAGAAGAGGCAAAAAAGAGATTTAAAAAGAGATGAGATATTGAGATATTTCTCAATATCTTAACTGTATATGCTTCATGGGGTAGTGGCCTTTTTCATTTATTCAGACAGCTTAACCTGCATACTTTTCTTAAAAAGCATTAGCAACCTGAAATGGGAGCAACAAACAAACAAAACACCAAAACAGCTGCACTTCTGTCCCAGTACCCAGATATAAAAAAGCAGTTCTTCAGTCACAAAACCCTTCAACATTCAATTAATCTTCCCTGGTCACAATGCTTGACTTATATGTCCATAATTTGCATCTCCAATCACCACAACTTCTGAGATCTACCTTTTTCATTTCTGCTATGTAGTGCTTTAGAGTTTCCTCACCTGCTCAACTTCCATAAAACCTGACTTTGTAAACCCAAAACTCACACCTTTAGGCCAAGTCTATTTTTCCAGGCCTTCTACTTGCCATTCTTGTTACACCTAGCAATTTCTATTTGTCTCTAAACCTTCAGTTTTCAGGCTGAGCTTGGTTTCAGGCTGAGTGGATGAGTAGGAGGAAGAATATGAAAATATTTCTCTTTCTCAGTGTGATTATGAAATAAGAATCATTGCTGCCTTCTGCAGGCGTGATGCCAGCTCTGCAACTAAGCAATGGAATGTCTGCAGACGTGCAGGGGGTTCTTGAGTGCCTTCCACTGCTGACCAGCTGCTGGGGAGGAGCATCTGGGGAGAGAAACTCTCTCACCCAGACAGTGAGTCATCCCTAAAAATACCCACTCCATCATGCCTTCAAGCACTTGTAGACCTTCCATCCAAGTATGGTAAGTCTAAAATAGTTTATAGTGAAGTTGGTGCCCAGGTGTTTTCCTTCATTACCAAGATATGTTTTTAAAGTGGGGGACAATCAATAAATTTAGGGCAAAAAGAGAAAAACTTTTACTTTTGTGATTTTGAAAGTTATTTTTAACAGTGCTGAAGAAAAGTGAGAAAAAATTCCAAAGCTCATCTGTGATACATGCTGATTAAATCATCTAAGTGAGAAAGACTCAGTTAACTGAGATTTCTGTTATCTTTATCTCATTCTCATACTAATTTCACAAAAAGCTGCCCTTAAGTCAGTAGTTTAAAACAACACACATTAATTATGTCACAGTGTCTGCATGTTAGGAATATAACTTAGCTCCAGTCCCACTAATTTGGTTTTTGTTAGGCCTCATTTCTTCATGGGCGTTTAAGCAGAAGGCCTTCTGGCTGTTGGCTGACAGATCCCATTGGTTTCTTGTTAGTGGACCTTATAGGGCTAACTATAAAGACTGACTTCCAAAAGAGAGAGTGAGACGGAGACAGAGACAGAGAGAGAGAGAGAGGCAGAAAGACACACAGACAGAGATCAAGTCAAAGCCTTATAACTTAATCTCAGAAGTCACACTCCATTACTTCTGCTTTCCATTCTCTGGAGGTGAGTCACTGAAGTTCAGCCTCTCTCCCTGGAGAAGCTATGCAGATAGAAACTTATAGTGTGTTGTGAGAATTAAATAAGGTGTCCGAAGTTGAGTAGTACGGAGAAGAGATTTGCTTCTTTTACTCCTGTGTTCCTTCTTTCTGAAAAGCAGTATCATTCTACCAGAAGCCCAATTCTTCTGAGAGCTGATCTCAGGAAGGAAAATACACTGGTCTAAATTTTCATTTTCTCCCTTCATTAGCAAGTCTCCAGATAGCCCCGAAGCCTAGACCTTGCAGAAACATCTGAACTGTTGTAAGAGTGCACAGACAGTTAAAATAATAATGGACTCAAGCAAATAAAATGTCTTTAACTACTTTGACACATACCAATAAACCCTCATCTCAGTAACTTCTGACACACATTTAATCCCTCAGCATTTGATCACTGAAGATCCAGCAAACCAATGCAGTGGATTGTCTTTGGGGTGGAAGGGCCACAGTGTACTATTCTTATTTAGATGATGGAGAGAATCTTGGTCCGATCCATTGAATGCTCACGGCTTCAGATGTCTGTCAACTACTGATGACAATATAATAATTCTTGATAAAATAGTGCACCCATTATGAATACTGAAGAACTAGGCATATTAAAGGAGTCATGTTGTATCTCATAATGAAGTTTTGTTTTGCACTGCAGAAGAGTATTTCATTCAAAACAGAATCATTAAATATGGGGGACTAATAGAAACGGAAACTAGCTTTTACTCCAATGATTTGAATAGCACTACATCCCTCACATTAACGAGATCCTTCTGCATGGGAGACTTGGGAAAGACAATCATGAAGGATGCAGAAAGGGGGGGAAAGGAGAGGAGATGGGGGAAAACAAAGGAAGACAGTGAGATCAGAAAAGAGTAGAGGAATTTGCGTTTTTTTGACACTGCAGCTCAAATTTTGTCCTCTTCTGACACTAATTAGGTACTTGGAGAAAAAGGGGTACAGACAGAAAGGCAAGGAAGAGGGAAAAAAGGGATTGCAAGGAAGAGGACCAGAAGAAATCTGAAGGAGGATAAAGAGATGTAGGGTATTCTAAGAAAGTTTACACATCGATTTGATGTTAGATTCAAAATTAAACCCAGTGTAACAAAATTATCCAACCCCTAGTATATACCAGGCATTGTGTCAGAGCTAGGAATGTAGAGATAAAGGACCCATGGTCACAAGGAAAAAATCAAGGTTGGGAAGAAGCAACCATGAAATCCAAAAAACTTGCATTGGTGATTAGGAAGCTCAAAAGGGGTCAAGTGCTTTTTCTCTGAACACTTTTGGTGATGAATTCCCATTTCAAATAATGTGTTCTCTACTTGACATCAGCTTTTGGATTTTTTTAAGAGACTTCTGAAATTTACTACTTACTAAGAGGTTGAGGGAGGGGAGGGAAGGACGTGTGTGGTTTACATCTCAGCAAGTTTCATTCCCAATCCAAACAGATGTTGTCTGGCTAGAGCAGCACAACATAAAACATGACTACTGGATTTGGCATAAAATGTACAGTGAACCTATGTTGATTGGGTCATGTGGAAGAAACAGGACTGACTTACCACTGCACACAGCTTACAGAACAAGCATGTCAGTCTGAATTGTGCGTTCTGCGCCAAGTTCATCACCCTGTTCAGCACAGCTGCAGGGTCTGTACCCCGCCCTCAGCTTGCTATCCCCTTGGCCGGCCCGTGGCCCCTTTAGTTCATTGTGGCTCTTTATGGTCAGCCAACATGGAACTCCCAGGATGAAAGCAGGACTCAGCTGGTCCACAGGTGTCAACCTCAGATTCAGAATAATGAGAGTACATTATACCTTATAATAGATATTGTAGGTCACAATTTAGAAAGACTTTCTCTCCCCCACTTTTCTCCCTCCCCCTCCTGTTTCTCTTCTTCCTATACGACTTCTCAAACTTTGGGAATCCATCTTTCCCTGGTCACTTCTTTCTCCTCCCTCCTTGTTCAGCATCTTCACTTTATGCTAGGGACAGGCTTGGGATTTCTCTGCTCTCTGGGCCCAGGGCAGTGATTCTCCAAATTTTTCATGAGAAATCCATGAGATGCTCATTTAAAGCTTAGGCAGGCAGGCTCTACCACTTACAATTCTAGTTGAGTGTATTGGATGTGGTCTAATGATCAATATAATTAGTACATCCTACTTCTGCAGGGCACCCTGAAGGTGATACAAGGGATGCATACAAAAGGGACTGGCAAACACTGGCCAAACACACTAAGCGTCACTGGTATGTAGAGTTCAGAAGAGACCTGAAGTGGAGCTCTGACATTGGGGTGTCCTGTTTCCTTCCTGCCTGTCTGACCCCTTCCTGGCTCTGTTTCCACTGGCCACAGCTTAGGCGGTGATGTGCCCCAGCATTCTCTTCTTAGTCCTCTCCTCTTGTTCTACACACTCACGTTAACTGCTTTCCTCCAGTAGTGTAAATGGTGGTGGTATCTATACTTTGAAGACTAAAATGTTTATTTCTAGCCCTAAGCTCACAATCAAGCTCCAGAGAAACATGTATTAGCACCTGGATGTCCCACATGTATCTCAAACTTAACATGCTCAGAACTTCATCTGGGGGTATGGTTCTAGATAAGACAGAGGAGCACAGTCGGTGCCGTCTGTCTTACTCAGTGAAGCTCTAATACCTGGAACAGCTACTGGGGGACTCTGACTAGCCAGCCGGTTGGGGAAAACACCCCGGAATTCAAAGAACCTCTATAGAGGTAGTGAGAGTCTCACAGTTTTCCAGTATCCCCCAGCCCCAATACAAGGCAGCTTGAAAGTGTGAATGAGAATCAGGAAGAGCACAAAGAGGTATGTCCATGCTCTGGCCTGAGCACGGGGAAGGGGCTGCTAGGAGCAGAGCCTCCATGGTATTATCTTCTGGCTGTTCTCCAGGGCCCAAACCCAGACCATCCCTCCGGAGTGGTGACAGGGAGAATGGGCCAGGAGGTCCTAGGGGCATGTACTTTCTGCATTCCATGAGTTGCTTTTATTTCCTCAGTGGTGAGTTTTGAAGAACAGATGTTAATGTTGGCCAACTCCCATGTATCTTTAATATTTATTTAAATGTTCATTTTAAATAGTCACCTTTTCTTCTAGTAGCTCGAGTTCATCATCAAGTTTAGCATCTGGTGTCATTTTTCTTCATTCTAAAGAACATTAACCTGAAGAAGCTTGTAATATGAGTCTGCTGGCCACCAATTCTCTCAGTTTTTGTTTGTATAAAGTCCTTAATTCACTTGCATTTTATATATACATACACATATACACATAGATAGATAGATACAGAGAGGTGATAGATAGATAGATAGATAGATAGATAGATAGACAGACAGAGACGACAGAGAGGCAGAGAGACAGAGACGGAGAATAGTTTCAGATTGATGCTTTTTCCTTATCATCTGTTTAAAAGTGTTGTTTCAGCTCTTCCAGCCCCATCTATTTTTCTTATAAGAAGTTATCCATCATTCTTCTTACATACTGTTATGGCTTGTGTCTGGATGTCCCTCTCAAAGCCTCATGCAGCCATGGGTGTGGACTTCTAGACTTTATAGCTGATTCCTGGTCCAATGCTGGGATTATGGGTGCAGTGCTACCCCCACCCTGGGGCAGGGAGCCTGCATACAACATAAGGGAGGGAAAGAGGCTTGCTCTCTGCTGCTCCTCCTTTTATGCCTTATTACTTTTGCTGCTTTCTGCCACCATGAACTGTTGCCCTCTGCCACAAGCCACCCTGCCTTGGAGCCAGCCAAGTATGGACTGAAACCTCCACAAACTGAGCTAAATAAAGCTTTCCTTCCTTAATTCTGGGTGTCAGGTATTTTGTCTCAGCAATGAGAGAAAAGTAACCAAGACAAAACTGGTACCGGGAGAGTGGGGTTATTATTGTGATGTTTCCTGGCCATGTGAGTTGAGAGCCTTTGGAATTAATTTGGAAAAGTTTTAACAGATTGGCCAAAGAGGCAGCACCTGTATGCTATAAACTATATTGAAGACTCTGGTTGGAGCTTGGAAAATCAGTACTGATGGAAATGCTGTGAGTTAAGATGAAGCTCAGGAAGCTTCTATTGAGAAGGACTTCATTGGCTGCTGAATCTCAGGTAATATACTGTGCTTTTGCAGAACATTGGCCTGCATTTTGCTTGTGATATTGCTTGTGATATTGTGATTTTGCTTGAGATATTGCCAGGTTGGAAAAAGAAGAAATTCAATGTAGTCGACTATTCGGTCGGTGGCATAGTTACTGTTGAGAGCTTCTGGACAGATCTACATTTGAAATTAAGAGCCAAGAGCCAGTAGAATGATATGAAACATTTGGCCAGAGGGGTAGCTCTAGTGGAGCTATGGATTGCAAGGGTAAAATAGAGGAGAACATGGTTGTTAAGAACAGGACAACAGGAAAATGAACTGAAGCCCTTCACCTGAAGATAAGTGTATTTGAATTGCAGGAGATCCCTGTTTTTAGTCTGCTATGCCTTGTAAAAATTAAAGGGAAGCAAGAACTGTGATTATAGTAGTTCTTTTAATATGTTTTAATGTAATTTTTAGATTTATGTTTGTAATAAAGTTAATGAATCAGAGTATTTTATTAATTAACCTTAAATTTTGGTCACCCTTTGAATATTTTCCTTTTGGTGCAGAAATGAGTGCAAAAAATTGTGTATCTGTAATTGTTACATTAATGTAAATCTGAATAGACCAAGATGTGTTAACTTTTCACAAAGCTGTCAGTACAGACTATGGATTAAGGAAATGTGTATGCTTATAAGGAAATGTGTATGCTTATTAAGTTGACCAGGAGTAGATTATAGTGGACTGTCAACTGGTGATCAACTTGTAACACCTCGCTGAACTGACCCAATGTGGTGCTTGCTGGGTGTGGGAGGCCCACCTGAGGATTGCTGCAGTGGCATAACAGGCAGAACTGGAGAGGAAGAAGTAGAGAGGCCATTGGAAAGCTGTAGGGAGCGGTTGGTTTTCCCGGAGGAGCTTGTCATGCTGGCTTTCCTAATGAACTTAGCTGTTCTGCTCATCAAAAGAGCGCAAGACCTTACTATTTGTGAGAACAGCTTCAGTTCACTCTGGGGGAGCTCTGATCCTCACTTTGAGCATTGTTTCCTGGCTCTAGAAGGCAAGATGTTTCATTGCTCTGTCTCCTGGAGAAGCTCATCGCATTGGCTTTCCTGATGGGACTTGGCTGTCCTCATTGTTGGAGGAGCTCAGGACCTCACTGTTGCTGAGGATGGCTGTGGTACTTTCGGGAGGAGCTCTGGTTCTTACTTTGAGTATCATCTCCTGGCTCAATCTCAGATCCCTCAACCTGCTAGCACAGATCCTTCATCCCACTCGCACAGATTTTCTAGCTTCCACCACTGACCTTTAGGCCTTCTCAGTGCATATCTGTAAAACTGGCCTGCATTTACATGGCCTTTGGGCCTCCAGTTGGGCATGTGGGAGGCATTGTTATGGGCTATAGGTCTTCAGCTGGACTCATGCAGGACACTACTGTGGGATCCAGGTTCTCAGCTATATTCTTTGGTCTGTAGTGTGTGGACAGATTTCCTGCACTCTCTTTTTGCATATGATTCTGTGGGTGACTATTACAAATACGCTTATAAAATATGTATCCTGTATTATATTGCTCCCCTTGCAAAACTTGAAACTGCAACAGCCGCCTTCATCTTTCCATTGACATGCCTCTACCTTTCTTAACTTTTCCTTCTATGCTCATGAGTATCTTGTCTAATTTCGTTGGAGACAACATGATAAAGTATGCAGAACACAGTAGACATCAGAAGACCTGTGTTTCTGGAACTTTATTGGATGAATTTATCATTCCCAGAAGGACTGAGTGACAAACTCAAACTTTGTCTCCACTGCGGTCTTCATGGCACTCCTTCTGCTTCCTCGTTTTTATTTCCATCAGACGGTGTGAGACCTGAGGTGTGTCCTCTTCTATAAACCCGGTCAGCTTCTTCCAAGGGCACAATATTTTGTAAGTTTAAAAATTTAGGAAAACTAACCAGATAGCTGTTGTCCCCTTGGGAAGAATATTAAGGATTAAAAACAACCTTTGTATAAGAAAGGAATATACGTATCACTGCCCATATAATAGCTCTTAATTTTTAAGATGAAATCTCTCAGTTCTGTAAATGTTTTCATCTAACTTCTTTTAAATAGAGTCCTATGTAGGCAAAACAAACTATTCCTCTGGAACCAATCTAAACTGCTAATTTAAAGAAAAGAATCTTAATGGGAAGGGCTACTTTTGATTTATGTGTTTAATAAGTTAGATTTATTAAATCCCCAAATATAGCATTTAATTTTATAACCGTCTTCATTCTCCAATGATTTCATATATAAATCTCTAGCCTCTTGTTAGTCCCAGTGGGCAATCACACCATTTATTCATTGTTATTTTCTCATGAAGCCCTAGCAGGGTGTGAGATAAAGAGGACATCCGTAGTACAACTAATGTCTTCATGGAACTGTAGATCCAGAAAGTACTTCAAGAGTGTCTAGTCCTGAGATAACAAAAAACATCCCACATCCTCGTGCCAGACATAGCCTGGCACAGTTCCTGAAATTTCTACCCTTATGTCCCATATTCCATTAAGATTAAGATTTGGAATCTTCCCAAATCCTGTTTTTGAGCAATAGTATTTCCAAACATATATCCCATGAACCGCTTGTTTTATGGATTATCCTTAAGTATTCAGTAACTAGTTTCTGTGGTGGGAGGATTCAAGGCTTATTTATGATCTGGACTCTATCCAGCTTAAGTAAAAATCAATAACAACAACAATAATTGTAGTAATAATAAATAATACCACTAGCTATAGTAATTATAATTCATGTTACTACTGCCATAACATACAAACTTTTGTCAGTACTTACCATCTACCTCTCTGAATTTTCATACATTTCTATTTCACGAGGGTATTTTATATACACTGGTGCCAACATACAATAAAATACTTAGTATATAAAAAATTGATGTTACCAATAAACAATATTACTATTAATGATGATAATGATAATAATAATTAGTCATTATTATTACTGCTCCCCAGGAGGCCAGACTTGTGAGCTACATAGCCAGGAAGAAGGCAGCCAACATCAACAATAGTCCAAAAGCAGTGTCCAGCCACACTCTGACACGTCTGAAGAAGAGACACTTACTGCAACTGCCGTAGCCACACTACCTAGCAACCAGAGTAAATACCGGCCACTCCACCACAGCCACCTTGGGAAAACCAGACACAAACAGCACTGTGCTTGTCAAGACATGCACTTCCCACCATATGCTGACTTCTTCCTCCAGGTCTCACTGATTCTCTCATCTCGGTGGTATACTTCTATCCAGTCTCTGAGGGCTATGGTAGCAACCCTATGGCACGCATGCAGCAGCGGGCTGTTCGTATCATTGAAAACTCTGAAAGGTTCTCCATCATTGCTAGGGAATCCTGGGAGATGACAGTTTTTTATTTTCTTTTTAGAAAATGGAAGCATGCTCCTAATCTACCTCTTAAATAAACTAGTTTAACTTATACGATTCTTTACTGAAGGAATTTGCAGAACTTTTAAAATGCCAACTCTTACAGTTTAGATCTAAAATGTCCACCAAAGGCCATGTGCTAAAGACTTCATTGCCAGAGACCAGGGAAATAGCTCAGCGGCACACTGCCTGCGTTTTGGCAAGTGTAAGGTCCTGAGTTTGATTCCTGGTACCAAAAAATAAAATAAAATAATAAAGGCCTACTTACCATCTCCTGTATTTTTTTGGATCATAAGAGCTCACATCTCACTAGTGGGTTAATCCATTGATAATAATTGGATGGCACTATCGAGGGTGATGAAAACAGAAGAGGGGCCTAGTCAAAGGAGTGGATCACAGGGACATGACCTTAGAGGCTCTATTTTGTCCCCGGCCCCTTCTTTTCTGACCTACTTTCTCTCTCTTCTTGATTTCTGGGTGCACGAAGGTATCAGCTCTCCTAGGTCATGATGTTCATCTTCATCATGAGCCCAGAAGCAAAGAAGCCAGGTGGAACCTCTGAAACCATGGGCCAAGGGGCTGGGGATATAGCTCAGTGGAATAAGCGCTTGCCTAGCAAGCGCAGGGTCCTGAGTTCAATCCCCAGTACCACAAAAAAAAAAGACTTTTGAAACCATGGGCCAAAATAAACCTTGGCTCCCTTACACCGTTTTCCTCAGGTACTTTGTTGCAGTGACTGAAAGCTAACACACTGATATTTTCTTAAAGAGGGTCTTAATAATTTTAGCATGTCACACTCTTTCCTTAACCTCCTGGGACTAGTATGTCCTATTGAACACAATTTAGAGAAGGCCACATTGAGCTATTGCTCCATCGACATCAGGACAGTAGTAACAAATCTCTTGCTGTGAAAGAATAAGGCTTTGGTGTATTCTAAAGGGAAGCTTAGCAAAAGGTCAATGTGGTCCGAGCCTTCAGGGTGTCAGACTTGCATGTACAGCCACAGTGGGACCCTGAGCAGATCTGGGTTGCCCAGATGACACAACCCAGTTGTGCCTATGGGTAAGAACAGATCTGTCTGCATCGTTCTTGGGCAGCTTCCCACCACAGATCACGGCTCTGTTCAGATTAGCAAACTGAACACACCAAATGTATTTCATCAAGGACATTTTATTTAAAATTTGAGTTTATCACATTCCTGAATGTGAAGGGTCATTTTCTTTACTACTAATGACTCACTAACTGAGAGCAAACATCAGTTTGCAGATTACTGAAAAAGAGCATTTACTAGTAATTTGCAACACATTATCATGTGGGAATCAGATTACAGCTAAAGACTCCTCGTAAAACAAGCTCTAACATTTACTACACTTCTGGAGAAATATGTGTTCTTTGCCTCTGTGGTGCTGTAGTCACAGACTTCCATGGCTTGGGTCTGGGGAAGAACATCACCCTGACTTGACTTGGCCCCCAAAATGAAATAAACTTGGTCCTGAAAAGTATAGTCAGCATTGGTCCTTGCCCAGAAGAGTTCATGCAAAAATGAGACGAAACACAAGGCAGATAGAGGGGAGAAGGCATCTGGCTGATGTCATGGATTGGAATCTGTGAGCAGGCCGAAGGAGAAGCGGGTGTCTGTGGCAGGCAGACGATGGACCGGGGTTGGAGGGAGCAATATCTTGCCTTCCTCCTTTCACTCCAGTTGTCTGCCTGCCTTATAGGTCTCCATTTCTCCCATGCACATCTAGTATGCGAAACTGGCATTCTTTAGATGAGGACCCAGTCCACTTATCTGTCCACCTAATCTTGAGCTTGCTCAATCAGCCAAATTGATTTTTTTGCCTTTATCCAACAAGTAGAGCATACTATAGTTTTGTTCTTAAATGTTCTTAAACCTTAAATGTTCATCTAAATGATCTCAAATGTGTTAGACGTAATCCCTAAAGTGGCACTATTAGGAGGTAGTGGAACCTTTGAAATCTGGGGCCTAGTGGGATGCTTTTAGGTCAGTAAAGATGTGCGCTTAAAGGGGATTGTGAGACAGCCCCACTACCAACTACCATCCCACCCTATCTCCACATCTTCCTCCTTCTCTTTACCCACTGGCCATGAGATGACAGTTTTATTTTGCGATGTGTTCCTGCTATAATGTGCTGCCTCACCAGAGGCCCAAAACCAACAAGGCCCATCAAAATTGATGGCTAGGGGGGGATCCGGGGAAGATGGCGACCAGGTGAGCAGCAAGGGAGCGAGCCTCCTTGATAAACACCACCAGCTCGAGACAGACTTGGCGAGCGTGAATGCCGGGACCTCGGCTGGGAAGTTTAAACTGGGCGTATTTCTCTGAGATGCTGGGGGAGATGTGGTAGGGCGGACCAGGCTGCCGGGGC